>JAQGBA010000065.1:0-78438 GCA_034698125.1 Prionchulus punctatus | reverse complement strand
AGGTAAGAGTCCGAGGAATAGTGTAAAATACCAGCCACCTAGATACAGGCTGTGGGAGTCCATAGGACCAAAATTTTATATATATCGATAAATGTCTTACCAACCATCCGCCGCTAATTTTTAATACTGTTCCGCGAAGACAATCACATTCTAAAAAATTGCCGGCTCGAACGTCGTAAAACAAAATTTCTCCGCCTCCAGTTCCTAGAGTGACTAAAGGTCCGCGCCAAGAAATCGACCGCACGCCGCTAGGCATGGGAACTAAAATTTAAAAATCGTTCGAGAAATTCGCATAAATAAATGAGGTTCTCGAAGTTACTTTGAAACGAAAACTGATCACCGTTTCTACTGGGCAACTTGACGTCCAGCGTTTGCGATAAAGTTCGAGAATCGAAGAAAGTGAAATGCGACCGAGATCCGATAACTAAAGAATTTTCGTCACTACTGTGACACAAGCAAACGCATTCGGAATAATTTTGGTTCAGCTTTTTCAGATGAACTTGACGAAAGGTTTCCAGATCCAACACGTGCAGATAGCAATTTAACGACACCGACGTTAAAATCTGAAAAAAAAGATTCACATAGCGGATTTTTGGTAACATTCGCTATCAGTCTTTAGCTAAGAATTCGGGCGACTGGAAATCATCCGTATAAAAGTTGCGCAGTCGATTAAAACAGTTCGAAAAGATGAATTTTGATCCGAAAGTAGAGTTATTTGAAAATTAGAACAACTGAAGTTTTCTTTCGATTAAAATTTTACTCATCCAACTATTATAGTTCATCGATGAATAAGAAACTCCCGCCTATAACGCTAAGTTCAGTAATTATTCTATAACGAAACTTTTACGTTTAATTGTTTAATGTACGTACTTTGTGGGCGTTATTGTAGGTTAAAGCTCTAACTTTATCGAATTTTTGCAATTTTTTCACGATGACCGGTCGAGATATTCCGTAAGGATTTACTCCGTTCTTAACCCATCGCACGTGATTACAACCGCTATGACTCGCATCGTCGAATTTATCGCGAAATCTAAATAAAGCCAGCGTGCTATCGCGGCTTCCTGCGAAAGAAACCGATTCAGTTAAAAATTATCGAGAGTGAACTAAAGAATCGCAAAAATTACGCGAGAAAATAACTCAGCTTTTACAAACAAAAATAAAGAATGAATACCGGAGATGAGAAATTCGTCGTCCAGCCATCGCAAATCGAAAATCCAGTCGCTGTGCGCCGCTTCTCCGACGGCGACGGGCTCGAAAGCCGGCAGCCGATAAACTCCGACGTCGGACGGATTTTCTCCGCCCGTCGCCAACATGGTGCCGGAAGGATTAACGTGAACGGCGTGAATGCCGCAACTCGGATCGGCGTGTACGGCGGCGGGACTACTTTTCAAGGCCGGGATGCGAGTAATGGTGTTGAGGTTTTTACGCGCGTCCAAAACGAGTAAACTGTTGCATTTCGTGCCCATGACGATTTTATCGTCGGCGAACCACTGGGCGGCGAAAACCTTGTTGGCTCGGCCGAGATCCAAGTGGGTTTCGTTTAAAACTTGCGGCAATCGACTGCAAGTGGCTTCTTGCAAACTGTCGGCGCTCGTTATCAACGTGGGTGGGGAGAAAATTCCTTTCTTATCGTACAGCAAAGTCCGACGATTAACGGGACAGTTGTGCTTGGACCACCAGTCGGAATTTCGACGTTGCACTTCGACGCCGGACAAGCCGTGCTCTCGAAGTCGCCACAACTCGTACGCGTTCATGATTCGAGCGAAATTATTTATCAATCTAAAAAACGCCCGAAAACATCGTGAATTGAAAATTGAAGTACATTAATTTAGCGATCGTAGCTAATTATTAATATAAGCTTATTAGTATATTTACCTAGTAATTTTCAGAAAATCAAACAATTAAGTAAATTCGAGACAAAAAAATCGTCTTACGGATCATGTTTATCGCAAACAGGAATCAGTGTAGAGTATCAGTTTTCTATCGTTCTCTATTTTAGCCCTCATTTATTTAATAATCTTGCATTTTACAAACGTTTCGGAAATTGTTCGACGTTTTATTTTGATAGGAAATTTTGCTGAAACGATCTTTAGTTTCCCGGATTTATATTCATATTCATTTCGATCGACGCGGGTTCGAATGAAACGGCTATCATACATCGATAATCGGATGAAAACGAAGCAAATTTTATTTATTGCATCAGTAAATACAGTATAAAAATTTAAACATCCAATTTTTGAAAATTATTAACCAAAAATCGGCTATTTTTCATCGCGCGTTTTTCAAAGCGCTCTCTCACCAAAATTTTATAACACGGTCGTTTCGTCAAAAAGATTACGCCGAGCGCGAGGGGCGGTCTCCTCTTCGCTACGGCGGAAGAATAGGATTGTTTTCTATTCTATTAATACAGACAGTCACCGATAACATTTGAATGTTGACTGAAGCGGTAACGCAATATTTTACAGCACATTGAAGGTATTTGAAGTTATTTGAATGGTATTTTCGACCATTATTGCTCACGAACACCGATTCTGATGACACACGTTCGAAAAGCATTGTAAATCCGAGGCACAATAACCGTCGGCGCCGACTTTTCCCAAAAGCGAGCTTTCTTGAGAGCAACGATTTTGCGAACAAAATCCGGAGGCGCAATTTAAGTCGGTACTACAGTATCCGTTCGTACCTACTTTTCCTAGAAAACTGTCGAGCGCGCATTTGTTCGACACGCACAGCGACGAAGCGCAATCGGCGTCGGTTTCGCAATATCCGTTGGAACCGACTTTACCGGCGTTGAAGATACTGTCGGCCGAACACTGACTATTGCGGCACAGGTTACTGTAACAGTTCCAGTTTTCCCTGCAAAAGCCGTAACCGGCAACTTTATAGAATTGCGGACTGTCCGGCGAACAAAGATTCGAACTACAAACGCCCGAATAGCACTGCGCGTCCGAACTGCAATAGCCGCCTCCGCCTACTTTGGCGATGAGCGGGCTATCCGTCGAGCATCTATTGGCGTGGCAAACGTTGGAATAGCAATCGGCATCGGTGTTACAGTAACCGTACTGGCCGACTTTCGCCGCGGCCGGACTGTCGTCGGAGCACGTATTCCACTGACACACATTCGAATAACAATTGGCGTTCGTATGACAATAGCCGTTTTCGCCGACCAAACCGAGAGCCGGGCTATCGGGAGCGCATCGGTTTAAAATGCAAATGCCCGAATAACAACTGACGTTCGTTTCGCAATAATTTTGATCGCTAATTTTGCCCGCTAGAGGAGCGCCTTTGGTGCATCTGTTGTACTCGCAACGATTCGAATAGCAGTTGGCGTCGACTCTGCAGAATCCCTCGGCTCCGACTTTATTCGGCTGAGGACTGTCTTTCGAACATCGGTTAATGTAACATATTCCCGAGAAGCAGTCGCCGTCGGACCGACAGCTACCGTAACCGGACATTTTACCGGGGTGCGAAGCGCAATCGACGCTAATAACGACACCTAATAGAAGATAGTTAAATGGTAATACCGTTCGCTTCGCGCGTTCATTCGCTATTAAAATTAGCTTACCGACTAAAATAATTATCTTACAAATTTCCATGGCTCGGCTTTAATTTAACAACGAGAAAATGAATTCAACGGAAGCAACTTCCAATCGACAGATTCATTAAAAACATTAAAAATAACGAAAATCGAACAATCGCAGAAATTTTTACAATATCATCGACTACGCCGATTCACGAGCTACGTTCGATTCAGACTGGTGTCGCCGCCTCGGAATGCTTCGTAAGTTTCCGCTTCGTCCTCCGTTCCAATTCGCGCGACCTCTCGTTCGAACTCTTTTTGCGATCCGAACTGGTTACAGTATATATTAGGTATATGTGTTTCAAATTGAAAAACATCATTTAACCTTACCGTTTATACCAAAAATGGACGAAACAAAATTCGCGCAAATTCAGGGTCGAATCAATCGTTGGACTATATTACGAACTACTCCGTTCTACGAGTATTTCGCAGTAACAAACGGATTAATTCAAAAACATCGCCGTTTTATAACATTGAATTGTAAAATCCAATTTAAAAAATTTTATTTCGACTTTCATATTTACGTTATTTAGATAATACATTACACATATGATAAAAATCATCGACGTAAGCGCGAGGTGAACGATTACGAACATTTTTGCAAATTGCAAACGTTCGATACGCATTGAACGTCTTTGATACAGTAACCGTCGGCGCCGACCTTTCCCAATTGAGCGCTTTCGTCGGAACACTTGTAAAGGTAACAAAAGCCCGAATAGCAATGAAAGTCCTCTGTACAGTAACCGCCCGTTCCGACGCGCGACAACGCTTCGCTTTCGAGGGAACATTTATTCAAATAGCACAAGTTCGACGCACAGTGGTAGTTTTGGCTACAGTAACCATTACCGCCGACCTTGAACGCGAAATAAACGCTGTCGGTCGAACATTTTCCGTTGTAGCACAAATTGGAGTAACACTTGTAGTCGGCGTCGCAGTTTCCGTTTTGAGCTACCCTGGCGGCGAACTTACTGTCCGGAGCGCAAACGTTTTGGAAGCAAACGCCCGAGAAACAGTCGTTGTTCGTTCGACAAAATCCGCCTCCGCCGACTTTGCTCAGTTGAGCGCTATCTCGAGCGCAGCGATTCGAAGCGCACAAACCCGAATAACAGTTGGTGTCCAATTTACAGTAACCGTCCTCGCCGACCTTATACCAAAGCGGACTCTCAGTCGAGCATTGATTCTGATAACACACGCCCGAATAGCATTGGTTATCCGTCGTACAGTAGCCGTATTCACCGACGTATCCTTGAGCGCGACTTTCGGAAGCGCATTTGTTGTTGTAGCACAAGTTGGAGAAACACTGATCGTTACTCCCGCAATAATTTTGATCGCAAACTTTATATCCGACCGGGCATCCTTTAGCGCATTTTTCGCTGATACATTTGCGAGAATAACAATCGGCATTTTTATCGCAATATCCGCCGAATCCGATCTTGCCCGGCTGAGGACTGTCTCTGGAACAAAGACCGTAATCGCAGAGTCCGGAAAAACAATCGGCGTCTCGCTGACAGTACGAGTAGGACGTTAATTTCGAGGGATAAGAAATCGACGATACTTCTAACGCGAGCCAATCTAAGACTGAAAACGATAGCAGCTGAGTAAAACGAAATGCACGATTTATCCCAACTTTCAACGAGCTCAGAAATAAATAATATACCTGTACAAATTGCAGCCATCTTTACGAATGTCGCTCCGTTCATTCTCGGAATTTGTAAATAGTAATTTATTATAATGTAAGCGAATTAAATGTAAGTGTACGGTGAATGACTTTATAGGTAATTTTCAGACGAAAGGTGTTTAAATTTGCTTCTCGGCGAAAACAATAGAATATATGCAAATAAAATATCCGCCGATGTTTCTTCTAATCCTGCATCAATTTATTGTAAAAGAGACATTAATTTGCACGTCGAGACAATAACCAACAAAGCTCGTAAAGCGACGGGAATTGCGACGATTTAAATTTTGCACCAAAAACTGTGAACGACGCAGACATTTTACGTCAATCGAAAAGAATGCCGTCTGCTATTTTTATTGTCCGTGCGACAGGTGCCGTGGCTAATATGCAAAATTTATCTACATTAGAATAGTAAGGTAACTTTATGATCAAAACTTTTGTACAGTACGATTAAGGCCGAGCAAATCGGATGTTATTAAAGTGGCCCGCTATTAAACGATCGTACCGGAACGCCGCTACGCTAGCGAATCGTTTGCGCGAGATGTCCAACGATGTTAAAACTTTCGACTATTTGGTCATCGGCGGAGGATCCGGAGGGGTGGCCAGCGCCAGAAGGGCGACGGAATTCGGAGTGACGTGCGGGCTCATCGAAAAGGATCGTCTGGGCGGCACTTGCGTAAGATTAATAGTGTACGAGAACAACTACGAATAAACGTAACGTGTTTAGCTTCGCCTCTCGGCGTGCGAAATATTAGCAAGCGATAGGCCGCGCTTTCGAAGTAAACATTCCGTAATACGAGTAATGCAGTTAATTCTTTTTCAACAGGTGAATGTCGGCTGCGTTCCGAAAAAAATCATGTTCAACGCCGCCGTTCATTCCGAATACATTAGGGACCATTCCGATTACGGGTTTAATGTGGAACTGAAAAGTTTCGATTGGAGGCTAGTTTGATGAATTTTATTAGGTATATACGGCGTTTCATGTACGTTGTACGTTTCAGCAAAATTAAGCAAAGTCGCGATGAATACGTAAGAAAATTAAACGGCATGTACGGCGATATGCTCACCAAGGTAAGCCATTTTCGTATAAAAAATGAAAATCATTCGTAGTTATTGAAACTTTAATATTTGTTAGCATATTTTCAATTTTATTTCAGTCCAAGGTCGAAGTCGTACGAGGCGAGGCCAAGTTTCTGCCGGATTTAACCGTCGAAGTCGGTGGCGAACGCTTCCGAGGAAAACATACGTTGATAGCTGTCGGCGGCCGACCAACCGTTCCCACGACGATTCCTGGTGCCGACTACGGAATTACGAGCGACGGCTTCTTCGAGCTTACTTCGCTACCTAAGTAATCCATCGCTTATTTCGTTTTGCTCCGAGAGTCTAGGACGACAATTAAGACCGCCGCATTTCTGAACGGTTTATATAGTCCTTTCACTATTGCAAACTCAAGATTACAGTAAGAATGATGCGCAAGCATTCCGGAAACACACTTAATCGAACCACTCACATTTTACAAAATGCTTCATCTAGTGTTTCAGTCGTATTAGTAGACATATTGATCATTTTGTAAAGTGTATGCAAAGTATGTGCATGTAAGTGTATGTAGCGGTTAAAAATGTGTTCCGCAGTAGTTACACATCATTATTACTGTAATCTCTTTGAATTTGTAATTGTGAATGAACTTTAAGAATTTCATCTCGAATAGTTGATTGCTTAGATCTATTTCCATTTATTCCCTTAAAAAAATTCGGGATGCTAATCGCCTTTGACGTTTACTCGCCCTGTCTTAGAAAATGCGTCGTCGTCGGCGCTGGTTACATCGCGGTGGAGTTAGCGGGAATTCTGGCTCAGTTGGGATCGGATACGCACTTGCTGATAAGATACGATTCGGTTCGTACGCTTCGTAAATAATATGTCGAAGTACGACCGTCGATATTATTCGTTTCAGGTTTTACGAACATTCGACAAATCCATCAGCGAATTTCTAACTGGTGAAATAGAAAAGGGTCCCGTTAAACTACATAAAAAGAGTCAAATTTCTAAAGTTGAAAAATCTTCGAACGGTCGGCTAACTATCCATTTGGATAACGATCGAGTTATCGAAAACGTGGACTGCCTTATCTGGTCGATCGGAAGAACTCCGAATACCGATTTAATTAACTTAGATAAAACTGTAAGACGAGTTCGATGTATCGCCGTCGAGTAACGCTCGCATTATTTTCGACGTTATTTAAGGGAATATCGATGGATAATCAGGGCAACATCGTTGTCGACAAGTTCCAAGTTACTTCGAAGCCGAACGTTTACGCGATCGGCGATGTTTGCGGAAAATACTTGCTGACGCCGGGTAAGGTCTCTGGTTGTACCTACTCGCGTTCAGCGGCGCGCTCTATTCAGCGCGGTAGTTGAACGACTTATTTACGCTATCTTTATTAATCATTCATTTTATTCTTCAGTCGCCATCGCGGCTGGAAGACGACTCGCGCATCGATTGTTTAATAACGAATCGAATTTGTATCTGAAATATGAAAACATCGCCAGTGTCGTATTCAGCCATCCTCCGGTCGGAACAGTCGGATTAACTGAAGGTAAAATTTGCCTTTTTTACTCATCTCGTGCATACGCGTTGGCCAGTTTCTAAAAGCGCCCGCGGTGTTTTTTAGACGAAGCGAAAAAACTGCACGGGGAAGGAAACGTAAAAATCTACAAGAGCGAATTTACCCCGCTGTATTACAGCGTTACCAGTCACAAAGGACGCTGCATTATGAAGCTCGTGTGCGCCGGCAGCGAAGAAAAAGTACTTTTTTAAAATTTCTTCTTAGAAATTACGCGGCGAACGAGTTAATTGAAATGTAACGCAGGTTGTCGGTGTACACATGGTCGGTACGGGCTGCGACGAAATACTGCAAGGTTTCGCAGTCGCCGTCAGTATGGGCGCCACAAAGAAACAACTGGACGATACCGTGGCTATACATCCAACTTCGGGAGAAGAACTCGTGACGATGCGTTAGTTTAATTGAAGATGATGGAACATACGTAGCGATAGAAATATAATTGCGACATATTTATTTCTTGATAAAATTAGATAATAATGATCGAATAAAGCATTTCGCGAGCGTATATTTGGTCTATTACTAATAAGACTAAAATTCCTGTAAAGCGCTAATTTGCGAGCCGTAATTATGGAACTAATTCGCATCGAATGTCAAAGCTCTTTGACATAATAGTCATAAACTATTTTTTTGAAACTTTCATCCAATTTGTTTTTAAAAGGCGTCGGAAATAGAAAATTTATAGCCCAATACGGTCCGAAAATCGCGGCTATCCTGCGACTGAGAGTGGCGCCGTCTTTAGCGAACCGGCAGTCGGGGCCTTCGAACATAGTCCTGCCGTTTAGGATATAGTACCACTGAGTAACGAAGAATAGGAACGAGGCGCCGGCTCCCGACGCGCCTAACGTAAATACTAGAACGAAGCCTAGCTGGAATATGTCGCAGTGTTGAACGAATATCCATTTTTTAACAGCCAGCGGAAAAATGTAATCGATCCACCCAAACGGAAACATCGGCTGATAAAACGCATTTAAGTATCTAAAAATGAATAAAATATCTTTCGAAGAATAACATCAGCTATTTTGCAACTGTTCGTGTTTTAGTGTATTTCGTTCGGTGTCTCGTTGAGAAATACTATCTGCGAATGAGCTTCGCTTCGAAGTCGGAACAACACGAACAACTTCCGCGCAACTCGAGAATTTAACATTAAAATTTAAAAATTCGGATTATTCGAAACGCAATTATCGAAACTCACCTGGCAGTATACAGCGTTCCGTAAGACGCTCCGATGCAAGCCCAAAAGAGAAACACGACGAAGTATCTTTGGTTTCCGAATCCAACGCAAGCGCCGGTTAAAAAACAATGATGATCCTTTCTAAGAATGCAATAATTGCATAAGGGGCAATGGTGGCATCGTTGAGGCACGGTCATCTGGCACGTGTAACAGTATTTGGAAAAATCGTCCGAAATTCGAGTCGGATGCGGCTGCTGCGGCGGCGTCGCGCCTTCTCGAACGTGAGTCAACGCCGCGTCGGCGCCGACGAACTGTTGGTAGCCGTCGACGTACCGTCGAAACTGGACGGGCGGCGGCAGTCGTCGAGCGTCGGGCAATAAAGATGTAACTTTGTTGTACTTTGCGTTGTAATGGAATAAAATGAAATTCAAAAATATTTGAAAAATTAAAAGATAACCGAACATAATTGGTTTTTCGCATTCTCGCTCGCCGTACAACTTCGGACAAGTGTAATAAGCGTTCATAATTAAAAGGACAATTATCGTTCCTAAGGTGTAAGCGACTCCGCTGTAGTTCAAAAACACTTGAATAAAGTAATTTTTTAATAAACTCATCGTAAAACGTGCGGGAGTCAGGCGCAAAATTAGCGGAAACTGTTCGTGCGACGTTTTATAATTTGAGAATAATCGACGAATCGGCGAAATAAGTCGAACGAAATTCGTTGGTGATTTATAAAACGCGTCGTTGATATTCGTCAACCGCGGTGAAAAGGAATGCGAGCGCCAATTACGAACTTTTAGGGTCGATAGAGCGGCCTTAATTATACGCGTCACCTCGAACTGCGACATTTCGGGTGAATGTCGCTCGCCCTTCGTCGTATAACTGTCGAAGTTTTTGTAGGTTCGTACTGAGCGAACATGAGAAAAAGAAAATATCGCAAATTCGTCGCTATATTTTTAATATTTAGTTTTTGTTTTATATTTACAGTTCGCATTTTGAGGAAAGACGAAAATGAAACCGGCGCCGTCCGTAAATTCGAGACGGATCGGCGAAACCGAATCAATTCGGCTTTATGTTCAAACTCGACCGACGGTAAGCAAATCGCTTGCGTCGAACGTCTTCTCGTCGATAGACGAAGCAAACCGTATTCGAAAATTGGACCGGTTAGTTTCGATCGGTCGATATCGTCGGCGAATTATTCGGATCGTTCTTTATCATCCGCCAGCTTCGTTAAAAACGCGAATGTAACGAAAGCCGATTTCATCGATATAGGCACTCAACCGAAATTGTTTTTGCAACTTCGGAATTCCGAATTCGCTATATTCAAGCCGAAATGGTACGGTAGTCGATGGAAAGCGGTCGACGCTTGTTCGTCGTTCGATCGACACATCGGAGAAATATTAGCCTATCGCTTATCGCTAATCTTAGGATTCGTAACCGTTAGCCCGACGTGCGGACGAATATTCAACTTGGAGAATGATATTCTGTCGGTAGCCGGCACCGAACTAACGTCGTTATTCTACCGAAATAAGAATAAAAGATTATGCGTGAAACTTCCTTGTAAGTACTGTAAGTCGCCGATATGCGCTTTCGAAGGCGGTACGATCGAAGGTTCGCTTTCTCTGTGGTCGAATAAAACCTACGGATCCTTGGGAAATCCTTGGGGCGCAACTTGCACGCAACAATCCGGTAACAGACGTTGGCTGCGAAACGCGTTATACTGTTCGTCGATCGTGAAAAATGAAACGTTCGCCAGAAATAATCTGTACTTGGACATAATCGATATCGGTATTTTCGACTTTTTAATCGATAACGTCGATAGACATCACTTACAATACGAAATTAGGCCCGACGGAAGATACAATTTCGTTTTGTTCGATAACGGGAAAAGTTTGGCGAATCCGGACGCGGATCATACCGTACTACTCGCGTCGCTTTACCAGTGTTGTAAAATAAAAAAAGAAACTTTCGAAACTTTGGAATATTTATTTCAAAACGAGCGTTTGCTTCCGTTATTAATCGATTCGATGAAATTCGATCCATTGTATTTACACGTTGCGAACGATCACTATTTCGCAATCGTTAGAAGATTAGAAAAAGTTATAACGATTGTAAAATTATGCATAGAGCGCAACGAATTAAATGCTGTCCTAGTGTAGAAGACGAAGACGGTAATTCCTCTGTAATCAAAACAAAATACGATAATTAGAGAAAAACGATCATCGTGAGTACTAAACAAAGACGAAACGACGACTGTAGTTATTTAAGTTTAGAAGAATGTACCGAAAATGAAAGTCGCGGACGGACAGCTAAACTGGTCGTAGATCCGATACAAGTTTTTATCGAATTTCTGGACCCATCTACCCTTAGCCCTTATTTTTTGCGATACCGCGCTTTGTAATGAGAGGTAGTGATTTTTTTTACGGGCTCGGGCTATTTTTCAATGAGCTTTTGTTAAAAAAAAACCAATTAAAGACACGTTAACATCATTATTTCGAATACGGAACGTTGCACTCATTTGACGTTTATTTGCTTGCAGAAAAAAGTGCCATGTTTTTAATTGGTTGCTCAATTTTTGACCTTTAAACTTTTTACGACCTATCTAGTGCTAGGATGTTCCTATTCACGTTCGCGCAATTTAGGATAGCGCTGGTCACTCTTCAAATTTCTACATACTATTTCAATTCCATAAATATTGCAAGAACAAATTTTTGGAGATGTACTCGCGGCGGAAGTCAAATTGTTGAAACTTTCGATCAAACGCTGAAATTTTATAGCGCCCCCTCCTATTCGTATAAAAATAGTTGCGTTTGTATGAGAAATAATGGCGGGATCAGTGCGAATTCGTCGTACGCGTTCAATTAGAATAGAATACATTCGAGTTTAGCATTCCGAGCATTGTTCTCGATAAATGCTCAGCGAAGCTACGCGTTCGATCGTACGGTAGTTAATAAGATGCGGTCGAAAACGGGCGTGCGTTTGTTCGCTAGATCGGCGCCCGGCGAAGGGGCTTTTCCTTAGAGACGAGTTCCGAGTCTCCGAAAGCGTTCGCCGAGCCAGAGGACGAGGCGTTAGAATCAATTTCGTCGACCTCGAAGCGGAAAAGTCCCGTTTTATTCGTTCGCGAGCCCCGATTCTGTCGAATCGATCGGAGCCTCCCGAGTTTAATCGTTTTCATCCGCGTATAGGCGAACGAAGAACGTACGTAGAGTATAGTTTCCAGATGCTGTACTTCGCCTTCGCATTTATACGTACTTATAGAGAAGTAAATTTTTGCGCGCATCATCGACCGTTCATTAACGAGCTGGAACCAGCGGCGGTTCGTCGTCGTCGACGTCGTCGTCGTTGGTTCTGCTCTCCCGTTTTTCTTCGCAGTCAACTCGACGTATAGTCCGACCGATAAGTGCGCATTAGCCGAGATCAATAACGCCAACTTCGGGCTCCTTATCGCCGAAGCCTTTAGACTCGCATCTTTCTTCCTTCGGCGGGAACTCCTCTGCTCCTTATATTCTATCTAAGCTTCGTTTTTCTTTCCGTATCTTCGAAGAGCCGGTCGATAGAATAGAGGTCAGAAATTTCGTGGTCGGTTGGAAAACGATAAACATTTACCGATATGGCCTTCTTGGACGGTACGCAAACTTTATTCTTGTTTCACGTTTTAAGATAACAATGAACGGTAGTTGCGAATTATTCATAGGAAGCTAAGCGCGGAAACATCGTCGCTATTATACTTTGTATCTCTCCTAACGACGAGCTAAGTTTATTAAAAAACCGAGTCTAAATATTTGTAAGCGGATAGACGAGTTATCGCGTAAATCACCTTTTTTCGTTCTATTCTCGTTTCTTTATGAATTTCTTATCGCTTCATTTTAATATCTCCTACAGGTACGTCGACCGCGCGACTTATTTAAAACAGCATTTACACTGAAAAGTCTTTTCAGCTTACGCAAGAGAGAGAGATAGAGATTTTATTCTCATATTCCGAGTGTAATTCTGTATTCCATATTCTAATGCGTCTTATTATCAGCACTTGAATAACTTGAAATTTAACATCCGCAAAACAACACTTTTCTAACAACAACATTTTTCATTCGTATCTGATGAAAAACAGATGGCGCCCTTATATCGTTATCCCCAGCTGCAATTTCTCTGCGCTCATTGTTACGCACGCCCAATCGGATCGGTAATGCTCGCGATATCTCGCGAAAGTTCATTTATCCAAATGATTTTCACAATATTTCCGGCGGCGACTATCTGTCGATTAGTCCCGTGCGTTTCACGTTTCTAATTTTTACATGTGAAAATACCGAAAAAATATGCCCGTAATGGATATTGTATTATAAATTAGATTATATTTGTTTCCAGTTTTAATTGGCTATATGCACTTCAGTTTTTCGTTGATAGACAAATAAATAGAATATCAATGAAATTGAGCGGAAGCTGACGACTCTTCCGATTAGTTCTCCGAGGAACGTTGAGCGGAAAAAAATCATTACGCGTTTGTAGAAGTAGAATAATTTTTGCAGCAAATATCTTTAGAGTTTCTCTCCATACAAAAATATAAACATATGTACGCAATTCGAGAAACATCGCAGGTTAAATTTAAAATGCTGTAGATTTTTGAAATACTATATCGAGCGAGAACTTTTGTTCGGAATTACTGTAATATCTGCGAATTTTGAAAAACGAACGTTTGATCAAAAAAGTTGCTGAACAAGCTACAACATTTTTTGTATTTTACCGATCGTCGTTGCTTCAATGAACAATTGGATGACAAACTTCAGTTTGAAATTTTCCTCCCGCTCGTTACAGTCCTAATAATTTTCAAATGTAACGCCTCTACGAAGAGCCAAAATATTTTTTCCTTTTTTTCGTTCTCTTCGAATTTCCGTCGGCTTAGTCGTCGTATAGAATTGATTTCTTACATACATCTTTTTAGGAATTAAAAATTCGCTGAAACTGGACGAAATGGCCAGTGGAATGGCGTCGAAATTAAATTCGGCGAAAACATTCGTTCAACACCAACAACAAAACGTTGGCGAAATGGGCGCGGTAAAAATGGTCAGAGAAAAAGTTTCGAGCATGGTGCCTCAAAATATCGGCAACTATTTCGGTAATAATTCAATTCGGATGTATCGTTTACTGTACTTTACGTGTTTTCATTCGCTCGCTCTTTTACAATCGTTAATTCGAGTCCTCTCCACATTTTCTTTTCGTCCGTATCGTACTTCAGTAAATACAGTATAGTACGCGCTTCATTCACGATTCGTCGGAAAATAGTCTCTCGCAGGCTGGTGATAAAAAATGCAGGTTGTTGTTATATCGCGCGAGGGAGTCTTAATTTAGACGAACGTTATTTTCGGAAACTATGTTTGGATACACATTTTTGCGAATTATTTTTATTGCGACCTCAAGCTGCGAAGCAAATTGCGGTTTGGTAAAAACATGAAAAAACTCTTGTTGCCAAGCAAAAATCTTTCCTCGGCGCCGAGGGCGAATCGAAATCTCTTTCCTACCCTTTTACTCCTTCTCGTCCGACTTCGTTTGCTTCGAAAAATACAGTATCGAACGAATATCGAGAAATCGAACTGTTGATTCGCATCGGTTTTACTTTCTTCGGAAGGAAATGTCGGAGCGTAAAAAATTGGAAACAAAGAATAAAGCCGCTCATCGAAAGTTTTCTAAATCGCCAAGGAGAAAAGGTACGCTTTCGTGATCTAAGACAATCGCTCGATGCCTTCAACTTTAATTCTACTTTGTTCGCGAAAACTTACGAATGTCGAAGAAAGGCTCGTCCACGCCTGTAGCTCGCGAGCGCCGCTTACCGTAACCCTACCTCGGTATCGTAGCAACTTTACCGTGTCTCTTTTCTCCACGGACGACGCTCGACTGTAGCGCCACCCGCCGAGGCTTATCGTAAGCACCTCGGAGAATATAATTAAATTTCACGCGTTCAATTCTGTTACGAACTGAAAAATCGTCTTCACCGTCTCGCACCGTTCAATTTTACTCCGTCTTTCGTTTCTTAAAACATTTTATTATCCTCTACGACCGTGCTTGGGGTCGGGTGCTCGCTTTCTTTATTCGAAAAGTCTCATCTTCTACAGCGCGGTCCAGTACGATGAGACTCCTAGTCGCAGTCGCAGCGAGATAACGAATAGTCGCCATGTTTAGACGATTCATCGACGAACAAAATGGTATCCGCTCGGAATACGTCACCGAAAATACGGCGATAAAAATAATATTTTTCATTTTTAGGCCCTCTGGCCAAACATGTGCCCGGCGCCAAGGGTAACAAACAATCGCCCATCGACATAGTCGCCTCGCAAGCCGCGTACGACGAATCTTTGGGCGACGGACAATTTATATTCAATTATCACCCGGACGATTTCGTCGAGTTTGTCAACACCGGCAACTCGTGGCAAATTAATTTGAAGAAAGAATCGCAATCGAGTAATAATAATGATAATAATAACTCAGTCGATTACGCCCCTTTTATTAGTAGATGAAAAATTTTTCGGATGAGCGCAACTTTGTTCTTTAAGCGGTCGAAGCCATTCATCTCGACGGGACGTACAAATTGAAACAGATACATTGTCATTGGGGATCCGAACCCATGAATGGATCCGAGCATACAGTAGGAGGAGTAGGCTACGCCGGCGAGGTAACGGAAGCGTTAATTATTAAAATCGTGTTTAGCGCTAGTAAACATTATTATTAGCTCGAAGTAGGCGAGGTTAACGAGCTATCAACGAGCTGCTAATTTTCTAATTTATTTACCTAAGATCGATCGACAAACAAACAAAAAACGCGCAAAGCAGCGCTTCGAAGTTTTTTTTCGCAAGATGTATATTATAACAGCTACTCTTTTCTTCGTAAAAATTTCCATTCCGTGCGATTTTAAAAAATATATTAGATTTCGTCCAAAAGTCGAATTTTCGTTTCAGCTCCATTTCGTTCACTGGAAAGTACAGTACGGTAGTTTCGAAGAAGCGACGAAACATCCCGACGGATTAGCCGTTCTCGGTGTCTTTTTAAACGTAAATATTTGATTCGTTCTATTCGTACAGTACAGTATCGTATTAATTTTTCTCGCCTTCCGTTAATGTTTAAACTTTTTCAATATCGCCGTTGCCGCAGGAAACTCACGACGATAATCAAACATTGGAAGAACTAGTCAAGTTAATGGTTCGAACTCAATACAAAGGCGAGAGCGTACGTTTAGCGCGGTACAACGCCAAAGGTTTAATTCCAGGTACCGTAAATACGTGGTTACAATGATCCGATCGAGAGCAAATAAAACGTAAATCGTTTTACGTTTTAAGAAAAACACGAGTATTGGACGTACGAGGGCTCGCTGACGACTCCGCCGGCCACTGAATGCGTGTTGTGGACAGTGTTTCGCCCCGCCATTCCCATATCTAGCCGTCAAGTACGCTCACGATAAACGATAACAAAATCTACTCTTATTTTTAGCCGCCGTTTTTTTCCTCTAGTTGGATGTTTTTCGCTCTCTTTTCGCAGTTCCGGCCGAGGACGCCGAACGAAATCCTGTGCATTTGATCAACAACGTGAGACCGGTGCAGCCGGTCAACAACCGTTTAGTGCGTTCTTCCTTCAGGTCCGGCGGCATTATCCAGAGCTAAATTTCGAGCTCGAATTTGGTTTCGGGGCGAACACCGCCGTTAATTACCAGACTTTCACCACGCTCCGTTGCGATTCTTACTTTTTTTTCAGTGATTCTCTTTTATTACGGTAGAAAAATACAGTGTCGCGTTTGTCGAATGATCCGTTTCGCAGTCATTCTGCATCAACAAACGTATTTTGCGCTCCGTGAGGTCTCGAAATTTCAAAACTTTACTGACTTCGGTCGAAAATCAAACTTTTTTGATCAATTTCTAAATGCAAAATGTCTGAGAATGGATTGCAAAAAATTGAACCCGCTGTTTGTTATATTTTTTGTGTTTTTGCGATAGTTATTTATTTTTTATCCCTCGTTTATACAACATTTAGATTTTTCATTTTAGCTGTTTTAACAGAAGTCGCTCGGACTAATGAACAAATCGAATAGAACTCTTATTAATTTGCGTGAAAATTAAAATTACGAATAAAATTAGTCTATTGACGGTGTTAATCGGAGGATATATTCACTCGTAATATTCGTGATTCAAACTGACCGAGATTACAGGATCAGATTGGAATCGCAGTTGATTGGCCGTGTATAATTAATTATCAATTTAATCAAGAAGGAAACACGACTTTGGTACATCCAATTTGGAAAATGGCTAACAAACAAAACAAAAATGTAAAGAAATTCCGTCGAACGACAGTTTTTGTATAAAAGAACGAAACAGTAAAAAAACAAATGACAGATCTAAGCGAAGTCGAACAAGCTCGCTGCGATTTTTATACGCCATATTTTTAATACAACCAAAAATGAACAATCGAGATTAGAAAACTATGCGAAAAATCGTTCAAAGTTGAAACGCGTTGCGAAAGTTGAAAGTGGAAAAAAATTGTCAGTTAATTGCAACGACGAGTCGCTGTTAATTTCGATCTAGGTAAAATTCTTTCGCAAAAATAAATGGAGAGAAACAAAAAAAGAAGATAAACACCGAATTCTGAGAAAAACCCGCCGTGTAAACGAAAAAGTAAAACGAAACAACAACAATTACTTCACGCAAATAATACAACTGTCGAAACGAAGACTCGCAACACAAATTACTACAATTACAAACGATAAAAAAAATGAATTCTCGTCCGGTAAATCAGCGGTCGGACTTTCGCCCATTTTTATCCGTCGCCGCGGAAGATTTACTCGAAGCCAGAATTTTGTTAACCAGCGCGTTCAACTTCTTTCCGCCACCCCCGGATGACGACGACGATGACGACGGCGCAGTGGGAACGGTCGAATCGTGACGACTCGCGCTAGCTTTGCGCGTCGGTTTCGAAGAATCGCCGCTTAACTGATGAACATGAGGAGACTTCGCTGATCGCGACGATTTACTCGCGGTGACTTGTTGGCTCGAAGAAGGAGTCGTCATAGCTTCTAAACTCTAAAAAGGAGGCGTATTCGGTAAATTATACAAAGTTACACGAGTTATAATACGAGGCTGGACGATTAACGCTCGCTCGTTAGCGTCAATACCGATAAAGAGAAATTATTTTATAAACACAGTAAACACGCAAGCTCCTCGTTAGAGTGAATTTACGTAGTCTTACTTGAAGACCCATCAAAGCCTGTAGTTGAGCCATAGCTGCAAAATTTGGTGACATTCCGAATCCTGGTAACATTCCTCCCGTACCGCCAGCGGCGGCTAAAAACGGATTCAAACCGAATATCCCGCTGGAACTAGCCTGCCCGGCGTTGAATGAAAACGGATTCATCGAAACGGCCGCCATCATTTGTTCCGCCGCGGCGGCTGCGGCTTTTTGCTGCGCCTTCGACGCGGTTTCCGATTTCGACGGACCTTTCGAGTGACTTTCTCGCGAGCTTTTCGACGCGGTCGACGACGATCGGGCCGCGGACGACGACGAGCTAAGGCCGGGTACGGTCGGCAACTGCATACCTTGCATACCGAACGGGACGCCTTGTAAGCCCGCAAGAGCCGGATTCGAAGCGCTCAACGGGAACAGCAAGGACATTTGAAACGGATCGTTTAAATTCATCCCCGAAGAAAGCAACGCGCTCCACGGGTCCATCGACGATAAAGTGGCGGGCGGCGTTACAGCGTTGGCCATTTGCACCGACGACGGCGTCCGCCGACCATCAGACAAGCGGTGTTTCACCTTTTCTAACAATTTACCCTGAAAGTCGATCAACCATCGATGTCGAAAACGTCCGAGAAAAACCATACGGAAAATCGCGTTACTTTAACTTTGCCTAATTCGGAACAAGAATCAACGTCCCAGTCCGGATTTTTGTCTAACCACATGCTCAAATTTTTTATCTGCGGCGCTTTTACGCCCGAAAGACGCAAGCCGTTCTTTCTGTTAACCACGGTAACGTGTTCTCCGGTTTCGGCGGCGGACGATGGTGTCGCTGAACCAGTCCGATGTCCTCGCACAATTTCGCCGGGTTCGAGCTGAAACGACAACGTTTTACAAACTGCGCAGTCAGTCTCAGTCGCAAATTGCACGCGCAAATCAGTTTCATTAAAATCGAGTCGAAGTATTTTTAGGTTGCATCCTCATCTACTAACGCGGATCTCCGCGCACGGAGCTTAAGGTCGAAGATTACCGACGCGAGCTACCTCGGATTCCAAAACTGTCGGTGAAGTAGGTGGCATGGGCGCGGCCGACATGTCAATCATATAGTGCTGTTTTTCGAATAAAAACTGAGCAAGATTCCTTAACGTGGGCGCGTCTTTCCCGGTGCATCGACTTCCATCGCGTAGGTTAATAACCGGTACTCTAGTATCTGCGAAAAAAGAGAAATTCATTTCAACCAATTAACTGATCGAAGATTAGCTTAAATGCGCACGAATACGTACCTGCGGACAAATTGCCGAACATAAACATGTCGTTCGGATCCGATTTAGCGTCAGCCGCCGTAGCCATTGATGAATCTTTTTTGTCTTTCAGGTTCTCCTTCAAAAAAGCTGGGTAAGAATTAGAGCCGAATTTAGCGAAACCAACGTCAGTCGCAATGACGAGCTAGCTGGTCGTAGAGAACATCAACAATGTTTTTCTTATACATTTTTCTTATACAATTCGATACAATTGACTGTACCTTATCTTTTGAAAATGAAAGAGAACAATACGAAAGTACCTTTTTCTGTTTCGTCGACAAATTCAACGCTTCTTCGGCGGAGAGCGTTTTGCCGGAGGCGGACGAAACCGACGATGACGCTAAAGGGAAAACGGACGACGCCGTTGAAGCGCCCGGTACGGACAGAGGTAGACTGAATGGAAATTGTTCTAACTGATGCAAAAACGATTGGTGCATCAAAGCTCTCATTCTCTCTATAAAAATAAACGGCGGTCGAGTTAAGGAGATGGCGGGTGAAGCGTGCGGAAATCAAAACTTACCTCGTTCGCCTTCCATGAGATCTTGTAAAGGATTGCCGCGTTTTCGACTTCGTCCTCCCCGACGGCCGGAATTGTTGGCGTTGCGATTCAACAACAGATTCAAATCTTGTTGCGCGGTCGATTTGGCGCCTCCGGAGGCGCTGTAAGCGGGCGACGAGCGAGCCGCCTCGTTCGAACTTTGTAAAGGCGTGTCGTCCGAAGGGCCCGGGGTACCTACACACGAATGAATGAAAATTTCACTCTATCGCTCGATACTTGGACGGCTCTCGTTCGGAGAAAAGGTTAATTTGTTCTTTCTATTTTTACCTAAAGCCGGCGTGTCGGGCGTGTTCGACCTTTGATCGGCGTCTATTAAAGCTGAAAATGAACGAGACGAGGACCACTCCCCTTTTTCCACTAAATGGCAGAGATTTTGAAGTCTGAAACGGAGATCACCGCTTAAATTATAGAACGTCTAAGACTACGACGTACGCGAGCGAAATTCACCTAAAAATTAACGATCGTTCTTTCGGCCATTGCAGTATGCTCCCTCCAGTTTGCAAAGCCAAAATCTGCGAAATGGTCAACTCGGCGTCGTCTTTATCTTTCGACGGTGGTTCGTCTTTGGACGGCGAAGGTTCGTCTTTGATCGAAGAACCGCCGTTGTGACCGGAAATGCGCGAAAAAGTTCGAGTGATGGCGCGAGTGGGTGCCAACGATTCTTTAAAAAGCTGGAGAAATTATAGATACCTCCTACGAGCCGCGGGGAAAACTTTTACCTTTTTGTAGGTTCTTCCAAACGTCGTAAAACGAAAAATCTTTGTCGGGTACAATATTTTCCTCGCTTTTCGTCAAACCGTGCCTTAAAGTGAAAATAACAATTGAAATTCGTTTGGATTAGTGGAAATTTTTTAAAGTGAATCTGACTTGGCGATCGCCTTCAACAAGTCGAGATCGTGGTCGCCGATTTCCCACCACGTCGGCAAATCGGGCGTTCGCTTGGCGAGTCGGATTCGTTCGTTTAGCTCGGGATGAGTAGCCGCCTCTCTTATTCGGGCCATGAACTCGATTCTTTGCAAAACTTTGTTGGCTCTTTCTTCACTCAGAGTTTCCGACAAGTAACTCATACCTTCTGAAATGAAATGGAAAACGCTACTTTTGTAGCGAAAAGTGACCGTAACTCAAAAAAATATATAAAACAGACGCGACGCGTCGTATTTTATCCGAACTAGCTAACTACAGTCTCAACGAAACTATCTTACGCCCGCCGCATGCAACTAGCGTACAGGGTTAAATTTTGCGTTCTTCCGAGTTTAAGCTCACCTTCTTCCTTGGTGAGTTGTTTCCGACAAACGCGTTTGCACATGGCGAGAAACGAAGCGTAATATTCGGTGAGAGTGTGGTCGAATTTCGATTCCAATCGAGCAATCTGTTTGAATCTCTCCCACGAGTATTCGCCGCTGCCGGCGTCCAGTTCGACGCCGAAACTCACCAACGCCCGATAAAAATCTCCTTCTTCGCGCCTGGACCATCTGCATAAACGAAGAACGGTAAATATTTTTAGAACAAAGTTCACCAGTGCGAAACAATGGACGCATTTACTACTACGAAAGTTGAAGCCTACCGCCTGATCATTACTGATATTAATGATGGATGACTCGATAAAAGATACAGTATCACGACGACGTTACAACGGCGATCTTATATTAGGTCTAACGAGGGAACATTTCCAAATGAAACCTGGCGATTCCGATGAGTCCTAGTTTTTCGGAGAGCCCATTGGTCACTGATACCTAAAACGGCAAAAATTTTTTCCGATGGCCCCTAATTAATCGTAATTTTAATTAAGAAAATCAAAATTTCCCTCCTGCTGGGACACGCACATTTGAAATCTTTGGATTTTCGCAAGCGCCGTGGCCGAGTGGTCCAAGGCGATTCTTACATTTTACACGAGCCGAGTTCAACTCCAGCTCGGGGCAAATTCTTTTTTAGGTTTTGATTTGTTTTTTGAAAATTAGAATCTTTCTGAATTCTGTGTTACCATTTTAGGGTTGTCAGTGTTGAGTTTAGCTTATATATGTTAGTTGCAACCTATTCACATGGAAACTACAGTATATCATTTCATAGAACATGCACAAACAATTTTTATAATACTTATTTATAGTTCGGATTTTAGTTCGAAAATACTTGTCTTCTGAAAGTTTTAAAACAATATACCAGGCATGCGTCATGCAAAAAACAAATCAAAACCTAAAAAAGAATTTGCCCCGAGCTGGAGTTGAACTCGGCTCGTGTAAAATGTAAGAATCGCCTTGGACCACTCGGCCACGGCACTTGCGAAAATCCTAAGATTTCAAATGTGCGTGTCCCAGCAGAAGGGAAATTTTGATTTTCTTAATTAAAATTACGACTAATTAGGGGCCATCGGAAAAAATTTTTACCATTTTAGGTATCAGTGACCAATGGGCTCTCCGAAAAACTAGGACTCATCGGAATCGCCAGGTTTCACTTGGAAATGTTCCCTCGTAAGAAAGAGAGACTTCCAGTCCGATTACGTCGGCGATCTGTCGATCGATAAACTTTCGTACCGCGCAATTGGGCGACGGAAGTTTGAACGGACGGGTAAACTCGGAAAGACGAATTACAAAATTTCGAGCGTGACGATAAAAAAATTCGCCTCGATTTTATGACGCCATTTTTCGTACCTTTGTCGCTCTTCGAGTTTTTTCATCTCCCTTTCTTGCATGACGACTTGCATTTGTTCGTGTCGCGCGGCCCTCTAAAGTAAAATTCGAATTTGTAATTATCGAGAATCGACGTTCGCTCCCGTCGAAGCGTTCGTTCGCACGCGCCTTAGCTTTCGATTCTTCTTTGGCCGAGGAAATCTTCGAAGTTCTTTGATACAAGGTTATTAATTTTCTGAATCGACCATTCAGCTCGGCCGATGATGGAAAGGGCAGAAAATCGGGAGCGACGCTTTCACCCGCCGAACTCGGCGCAACGGGCTGTTCGGCTATTATCAACGGCGGTTTAGCTTTCGAATCGCATTCGGGAACGTCCTTAAATCGTTTTAAATATTGGTAAAATTGTCGTAAACGACGCGCGAGTAAACTGGCGGGAAACTGTTGTAAAGAATTAATCAGACGAAAATGAGAAAAGTTGTTTTCATAAGTGTCATCGTAAAACGAGACAATTCTAAATTAGCATGGCTAACAATCATCATGTAAACGAAAGTAATTTTAAATAAATCGTCGCTCGTCATTTTAAATCGAAATTACTTCGTCGCCGCTCATATCATCCTTGGACCCGCCGGCCGACAGTTTAGCACGCTCGACGCCGTCCAAATCGAAATCGTGCTCTTTCAGCGTGGGCGCTCGAGTATCGCCGTTTGTACCGGGCGAGCCGCATCGTAGCAAAAAACAAAGCGTCGGATCGCGTCGCATTTCATCGAAACTTTCGAACCCTGTAAGGATAAAAATTGCGAAAAGCTGCTAGTAATATTAAAGTACCACGAGTCGAATCGTTACCGTGTTTAAATATGCCGATTAACAACGATTTGTCGGCTTCCCTATCCCACCAAGGCGCCGGAACCTCGGGATGCCAAGGAGGATTGACATCCACGTCGCTTTAAGAAGAGAGGGGAAACGTCAATTTATCCGAGGAAACGTAGGGGCGAAACAACTTACTCGGCGCTAGCCCCCCCTCGTATCTCGTCGCTCAGCTCGCTGATCACTTCGTGTTCCAAGTAGTACAACAGCCGAACTCTCAGCAAAACTCTGCGACGAAAGTGAACCCGTTCAATATTCGGCGTCCGAGATCTCGGAGATTTATCCAAAAATTTACTTGTTGGCGTGTCTCTGCAAATGCCTCTGATAACCGTAGTCAACCGCTAAGACGGGCGGATTATAAGCGGGTGTAGCGGCCCAACCTTGGTGGTACATATTCGTAAGATCGTTTTTAGCCGACTGTCTACTTTTCCGTCCCCTGGGTACCGGACCGAACAGTCCTGCAAAATTTAAGCGCATACTTTTCGTCTAATTAATTAAACATTCGTACGAGTTAGTTACTACTACCTTGATGATTTTTGATATCGCCGTACGTTTTCCCACCATCTTCGACCGGCGTAATTAATTCCCAAATGAATTCTTTGATTTTCTCATCGCCGTTGTACTGTCTGAGACAGTGAAGCAAAACGGTGCGGCACATGGATTTGGCGTCATTTTCCGATACGTGTTGTTTAAAATTGCACCGGCTGATTATTTCGCGCCAACGTCCCCAGCTGAAAATATGTGATTAACGGTTAAAACGAGAGTAAATTTTCGCTGCGATTACGAGACGACGGAGCGAGTTAATTTGCTTTACTCGAAAAATGAAATGTAAAGCGTACCCGTGAATACTGAGGAACTTTTCGACTCTAAAATAATCGCTCTTGGAGAATGCGAATTCGTCCAAACCGTAGTCGGTGTCCTCTTCCTTTTCGAAGGCGCCCGATCTCGTCTTCTTCCGTCGGTTTTTAACTTTGCCCGAACTCGACGCGTCCGAATCCGAATCGGCGGCTCCGCCGGAATCGTCCGAATTATTATTGGCCATTTCGTATACTCGATCATCGAATCGCCTTTTACGTTGTCGAGGTTCGTATAAAATTAAATCTTTCTAAAAAATCGATTCGACAGTTGATCGATATACTAATATATAATAATACTAATACTACATTTACTAATAAGTGTAACAGTACAGATTTTGTTCGTTCCCTTCTTCTATAACGACGAAGCCGACAAAAACGACGAACGAGGGAGCATTTCTCGATTAGAAGAGCAGTTTTTACGCGCGGCTAATTTTCTCCGAAGTTCGCCGCGTTTTTCGGTTTTGTACGACTGATTACCGTCGACGGGAAGTTAGTACGAAAAAAGGACTCACTTCAGAATTTACATCCGTGTCGACGTTCGCCTTTTTAGCCCACATTTGCCAAAAATTCGGATCATTTACGTCGATATCCGAGCGGTTACTCGAAACCGCGAAGCTCGCCTAAAATCGGAGAGCGGAGGAACATAAATAAAACGAGTCGTCGTATGATGGAATAATTACCTTGGCGAAAGTGGAACCTTTCACTCCGGCTTGTATAGTTACTGTGTGCGTTCGTCGCTGTAAAATCTGATCGATGTCTTCCTCGCAAAAGGCGTCTCCTTCGTTAGTTTCATCCATCAAAGCCCCGTAAGCACCTTTTCGCAGCAATTCCTCGATTTCCTTTTTCGAAAGTTGCTTAAACGATAAAGAGACGATACCTCTCAGCCTTCGACGTAAAGCTCGAGAAATAATTCTCCGCATAAATGATCCGGCGAACGACGACGATGAAAAATATGAACTTACCGCGGAACTGTTTTCTTTGTTATTGCTACAAGTCGACTGCAAGACGGCTTTATCCAAGCCCAATTTCAGCGACGCTTTGTCGAACATTTCCCTTTCGTAGGAACTACGACAAATTAGCCGATACACTTTAACAAACTTTTCTTGCCCGATACGATGACAACGAGCTTGCGCCTGAGAGACGTCGAATATCGACGACGAAAATAAGGGCGACCAAACGCAAAAATAATACCTGAAGATCATTTTGCGGATTCCAATCGGAATCGAAAATAATTACAGTATCAGCGGCGGTTAAATTAATTCCCAGTCCTCCGGCTCTAGTACATAGTAGAAAAATAAATCTATCCAATTCCGGTTTGCAAAATCGGTCGATCGCCGCTTGTCGCAAGTCGCCTCTGACATTGCCGTCGATTCTCTCGAAGGGATATCTGTTGGAAAACGAGTTAAAGAACTGCATTCGCCGCTCGAAATTCGACTATAGTACGCGCGGAGCGAGGCTATAGGCGCGCTTGAAAAAGGGCGGACTCTCCTTTCCCAATGACGCGACAGTCTAAAGTACTACTACGTAAGATCATCATCTACGATTTACGCGCAGTTTTTTCGTTACAACATCCAACAATTTACTTTTTATGAACCAAATAGTCTTCCAAAATGTCCAAGCAACGAACCATTTGAGAAAAAACTAAAACTTTGTGCCCGCCGCTTCGGAGTCGCGGTAGCAACTTGTCGATCAGCACCAATTTTCCCGACGATTGAATCATTCCTTGAAGATAAACTTCTTCTTCGGTCACGTTTTTGTGCGCGTCCCTGAACTCGATTAGTATTTGTTCTTCGGCGCCTAAATTTAATTCGTAAATGAAGACGGAAATTTGAGAAAACCTTCTTCGAAAAAAAGACGGAAGCAGTCTTTCCCGTTCGTTACTATAAAATGCGCTAACCGTTGATGAGAAACGGATGATTGCAGCATTTTCTGAGTTCCATCATAGTATTCATCAACGACGGCACCGACGCGCCTCGCGACAGGTAAGCGAAATTTCGTTCTAAAATCGCCCGATAATACTTCTTCTGAATGTTCGTCAATTCGACCTCGAAATAAAGTTAGTTTTTAAATCGCGAGGAAGAACCAAAAGTGTAAAAGAGCTCGTTGGGAAAACGACCATGTTAAAGAGTACGTACTTCTATAATAGTTTCCTCTTTAGGTTTCAACGATTTTTCGACGTCTTCTTTTAAACGCCTCAACATCATGGGCTTCAATATGGCTTGCAACTGTTGACACTGCTCGTCGCTCTGCAGCGTGCCGAACTCGAGAAGGAAGACTTGCGAATTGCTGAATTGTTTAGGTTCCAAAAAGTTTAACAGCGAAAACAGTTCTTCGATGTTGTTTTGCAAAGGCGTCCCCGTTAAAAGCACTCTGTGCTCCTGCGATTTTGAAGACAATGATAAAATAACTCGAATCGGAACGAAGGATACGACGATGTCCGTAAGGATCGCGTACTATTTTAAATTGCGACAGGCCCATCATGAGTTTGCAGTTGCGATTCTTCAGCCGGTGAGCTTCGTCGATGACGACCACTCGCCAGGGAATTTCTTTCAAAAGATCGGCTTCTGCCAGGATCATTTCGTAAGTAGTGATAACAACGTTGAACTTGAAGAAAGACCCGATTTTCTCGCCCTGCAATTATAAAATAAGCTAGTTTCAAAAACGCACAATTAACTGTAAAGAATTATCCCGACTTTTTCATTTTTATAAAACATTTCGTATTCTTGAATCATTCTTCGACTTGGAAATGTGCCGTGATAAACGATGGCGTTTAAATCGCTCCAAGTTTCAAATTCTCTCTGCCAGTTCATGATAGTCGAGAGAGGCGCGATGACCAAAAATGGTCCGCGCACATTATTTCTCTTGACTTCGATCAAAAAAGTAATAGTTTGGATCGTTTTTCCAAGACCCATTTCGTCAGCCAATATGCAATTTTGCCTGAAACGCAGAAAAAGAGAGATCTAATCGGGATCGAAGTCTGCGGATAGGAAACCTTCGTTAATTGAATAAAACATAATGGAGGAAGAGAGCGAGACCGGTTAGTTTAAAATTTAACGACAGTTTATTATTATACGTAATAGTTTAATAGTCCGCGCTAATTTTGCTGTCCGACGCGCTCAGAAAATCGCGTACTTGTTAAACCAACAAAACAACAGCCAATTTATTCCTTCCAACTGGTAATCGCGCAGAGTGTTGCCATTTTTGTACTCTATATCGTCCGGTACTTTAATCCATTCGTCGGGCTTAGGCCTGGGCTTTTCTCGCTAAAAAATGGGAGAACGTGGAAAATGAAGAAAAATGAAGAAAAAGACAATAACCGAATCTATCGGAGGATTCTTGCGCATCATGAATTCGGCGATTTTCACCGGATCTACGTCGCTCTCCAGCTCCCACGTACATTCTTCGTAGGGCAGACCGCGCCACTTTACTAAATAGTGCGTTAATACTTTAGACGAAGAATCGTCTCGTTCGTGCAAATCTTTTTCATCAGCTTCTTTCGTTGCGGATGATTCGCCGCCGTCCGTCGTCGCTTCCGCGCCTTCGACCTTTTCCGACGTTTCTACGGCGGTCGGCGTTGATTCGATCGGCGCCAACGACGTCGAAACATCCAAAACTCGATCCACGGTTATAAAGTCGGTATTAATCGGTTCGTCTTCGTCGAACTAAAAAAAACTTTGCGTGAAAAAAATAACTGATAAACGAATTTTCGCGAGACTCGTACTTCTTCCAGAAACAAGGCTTGTTGATGTTTTTGACGAAACCGTTTTATCTTGGCGTGGATCCTTTTGTCGCCCCTTTCTAGTTCCGCGGCTGTTTTCCACTCGCAGTGCAAGTACGAGCTAAAAAGGCGTAATAAATTTATGAGCGACGAATTCTCCAAAATGAACGATAAAGTAAAAACTTACAAATTTTTATATTTGACAAAAAATTCTTCGATATTTTCGTCGTCGCCATTCGCCGAGCAGCTTGTTCGTACAGCCAAAAGTTTATCCACAATTTGACTATCTTCTTCTTTCGGATTTTCCTAGTTAAAAAGTATAGTTGATAATTGAAAGTGGTTAGAATCAGCAGAATAGCAGTTGGTTGTACAATCCGTATATCATTCAACTCGGCCAGTAATATAATACATGATGACCACTAATAACTGAACTGAACATTCGAAGAACATGGAATCAAGGTGGTGATGAGGAAAATATTGCGGCTGAAATCATAATAACCGAACAGCTACAGTTAATAAACAACCTAAACGAGTACTAAACCGATTTGTAATGCTAAAAAGTGGAACTAAACTGATCCAGATATTCGCAAAAATATCACTTCAAAAAAATTTGTTTTGGACACTGAATTTGTACCTGGAGTCCAGAAAGCCTAACTTTAACGATGATAATCGATATAACGATATATATATATATATATACATAGTGAACAGAGTACGTGTGCTGGGGAGGGGGGGTGGGCGTCAAATTTTTTAGGACATAAAGTTCGAAAAGACTGCTCAAAAATAGTGCTTGACAAGTTTTTTTTCAGAAAAACTCTTTATTTAATAAAAACGGTCGGATTTACTAAAAAATGTTTGAAAAATGGGTAATTTTGGCAAAATTATCAAAAAAATCGTGGAAGGGGGTCATCCGCCAAAAGTGACGTCTGCAAGGACCGTCTGGCCAAAATGACGAGGTGCGATTGAGGGACAGAAAAGTTCTAAAAATCGAAAAAGTGTGACATCGTAAACGCCCTCGATACAGTCGTCGTCCGAGTTCACTAATTCCGTATAACTCAGTATAAATTTTCAGCACGAAAGTTATTTCAATTCGGCACTTACTACGAAAAACAAGGCGGCAGCTGGATCTTTAGGATCATCGACAGTATCGGACGTCCGAATGGCAACGGTAATATCATCATCGCCGGCAACATCTCCATCAGCATCGAGTTCTAAATCCCAATCTTCCGTGTATTTCTTTTGTTTCGTTAATCGATTAGATCGACGCGCCTACGTAAAAATATTGAATTTTTGTAAAATGAATGTGGTACACGATAAAACTTATCAAAACGCGTAAAAAACAGAAAATAACACACCTCGACATAGTTGTCCAAATTTTGCGCGTGATCAGCAGCGTCTTTTTGATCGAGCGCCGACGTTTCTTCATCGACCGGGCATTCGTTCGAGTTCGACTTGGACTTGGCTGGCGACTGACGCTTTTTCGACGAGCTCGGCTTCGATGATTTTTCGTCTTCCGATCCTTCAGACTCGAACGCCTTTTTCTTGCGTTTTCGGATTCGAGTTTTCTGGGCGTACCTAGAACAACAGTTTTCGAATGCTAAATATGATACCACTTAAAAATAGCGACTATTAGCATTCAGTTTCACGCTAGTATAAAAATGTTTTATAAAATGATAAAAAGATTTTCCCACTGTATATTTTAAGAGCATTACAGAAATTATTTCTTCGATAAGATGGTACATCGATATGGATAGCTGCGGATGTAGAGTAATTAATTGTCTGTCGATTCGCGAATAGAGGGAAGATCGTAAGATTCACTATTACCGCGTTTCTTCGACATCGCCTTCGCGAAGCAGATAAGATTGCGCGCATTGACAATTTTAATTAGAAGTACTTTTAAATTTGAATTTCGTCAACTTACAAATTAACGTGCGGAAATTGTGAACATTTCACAAATGGAGTGTTGAAAATTAGTTTGCAACTTACTTCGACACAGTTTTGACTTTGGGTTCCTTCGCGGGTTTCGCCGTCTTTTTTGTTGGCGACTTTTTCTTTTTCGACGGTTTAGTTTCATCAACGACGGGTGTCGAAACGTTAGTACTTAACGCGCTGTTGCTTTCTCCGACGGAACTGTCCAGCGCGCAATCAGCCGGCGATTGGAAAATTCCCAACTGTTCGGAATTCACTGCTGATGAATTTTGAGAATTTGATATTTCTTCTAAACCAGGCGCCGTTTCAACTTCGGCTCGAAACACGATACTTTCTTCTACCACTCGAACTGATTTTTTAGTTTTCGCAGATTTCTTCTTTTTCTTCACTGGCGAAATATCAACCTCTTTTAAATTAGCATCGTGGGTCGATAATCGTTTTTTCTTTGGTTTTTTAGCCTTTAAACCATTTTCCGGGACAGAAATCGGCTCGACTGCACCTGCGACAATTTCCTTCGAAAAGCAAGACGGGAGCGGTTGATCGAGCTGATCGACGACGTCGGCGACTGCGAGCGCTTCGTGTACTTCCGTCCTCGAAACAGTGGTACAAGTTGATTGTATGCTGGCTACGGGCGGAGATTTTACAACAGCTTCCGACGAGAAAACTATCGATTGAGTAACTGCGGTCGGAATAGGTTCGGGAGGAATCGTCGAATGACAGTTAGCTGGAGAAGTGATCAGGGGCTGCGAAGCGGCGACTGGGGCGACGAGTTGTTGAGGCGTCGGAGCCTGACTTCCGGGAGGCAGCTGATAAAGAGTTATCAGAGTAGTCGGTTGACTATTAGGTTGAATATTCAATTGCACGGCTGGACCGCGGTGATCACTCGGCATAACTACGGCTAAAGACGTTGACACTCCGCCGCTACTCGAAACAATATGACTTTGGTAAGCTGGATTTACGATAGTTTCCGGGCAAGAATTTTGCGGGAAAACTCTCGATTCGGTTGACGAACTCGTCAACGACGGGCTAAGTACATTCGATGTCTGGGGAACGGGAGACGCCGGTCGAATCGCGCAATGCGACGGCGTCACAGGCTTCGGAGGAGGAGGCGGCGGACTAACCGTGGAATGTATCATCGAAGAGGTTTTACCGTTTGTCGAACTGCTACCAGCTAAAGAAACGTTCGTCGATAACGAAGCTTGTTGAGAGGAAACAGTCGATGTTGTAGCGTGATTGCTCTCGGATTGAGTAGTATTCTTCAAAACATTCGCGTAAAGGCCGAGATTAGAATCTACGTATTTAGAAACATTCTCTAGTTCATTGACCGGCTGAGGTTTAGTCGGATGTTGGTAAATGTGATTAATAGGGGGCGGGCAATAAGATTGATGTTGTTGTTGTTGCTGATGTTGTTGATGTTGCTGTTGTTGGTGAAGCTGTTGTTGACTCGGAATCGAACAGCCGTTGCTGGCTGCAGTCCAATTAGGCGTCTGCTGAATATTGCCGTAAACTCCCTGATTCGAGGAACCGACCATCATTTTTTCTCGGCCGCCTAATTGCCACGACGAGTGATACTGGTCGAGTTGCGGCCGCGCGGCATATTGTTGTTGCTGCGCTTGCTGAGATCCGTAATAACCCGTTTGTTGATCAGCTTGATTGACTGAGACGCTATGCTGCGAATCCAGGTACTGTTGCTGTTGCAGCCCTTGTCCGTAGCCGGAAGAATCCGAATTTAAATAGCCATGCTGATTTACGTTCGAAGCGGCGGTCATTTGCGGCGGTTGCTGTAAATACTGCTGATGATTAGGTTGAACCTGCCTCATCGAATGCATGTAACTCGATGGTTGGTGTTGAACGACCGTCGAGCCGTATTGAGAAGCGGGAGCCGTATGATACTGCGCTCCGTACGGTCTAGGTTGGACGGTGTGCGCTTGCTGATATTGCTGATACGACGAATTATCGACGGGTTGACCGAGCGGCCTCATTTGCTGGGCGCCCCCGCCGTAAGATGTCATTAACGGTCGTTGGGAATTTTGAAACGAAGGGTATCTCGATTGATCGTAGCCTTGCTGCAGGGGGGCGGGGGCTCTGTAGGCCGAAGTCGACTGTTGGTACTGTTGCTGCTGTTGATAAAGCTGCTGCGAATTCGACTGTTGCGCCGTATTATACGGAACGTTAACTTGCTGCTGTTGTTGCTGATGCTGATAGGCGCCGGCCATAGGAGCCCCTTGCCCGTAAGGAGTCGGATACGGGCTTCGGCCTTGAGAGTAATTCGGATAACCGCCAGCTTCGACTCGGGGCGGCGGCGCGACTTGTTGTTGGGCTCTTTGCGCCGCCGACGCTTTAGGCGACGCTTTTTTCTTCGCGCCTTTGGGCGCTTTGGCCGGCGGAAAGTGCGCTCGTACGGGGGTGGGGGCGCCGACGTTTCTTACGTCGGGCGGCGGACCGCAATAGGCGTACGACGGAGCGGGGGTCGGCGGAATATAAGAATCGTGAATATTCTGTTGAATAGGGGGTTGTATCGCCGTCGGATATCCGATGCACATATTCGAATCGCCCGTTAACTGCGAAAATTGAGGAACGTAATCATCCGACTCCATTTTTGCTCTTAAATCCGCGATATTATCGAGGAGACTATTAAATCCGTGCGACCGGAGTTAGGCTAACAGCTCGTTCGAGCGACGAGCGAAATAAACAAACGTTAAAGCGGTGAAGTAAAGTTTATATACACGCGAGAACAACGGCATTAGTTTGCAAATTTCAAAATAAAGCTAAAGTTTTGATTAAATAAAGATTTTATCGGATTTTTTTCTGATTATTTCAAAAAAAACTACGTCTAAAGAGCGAGCGCGTCGGTAAAGCGCAATCCGAGCCGGTTACGGTGGAAAAGCCAAAAGCGGTCACCGTTCGCGTCGAGACTCGAATTTCCTACGTCAAATTAACATAGGAATTGCGCTGGTTACGTTTAATGCAAATTTCCGCAGAAAACGTGCGAATTGGTCGCGGAAAATCTGTTCTCGAATTAAGGAAACGAGTTCGCATTATTTGAATTTGATAAAACTAAATTCTCCATTGTTGCGTTGCTGTTAAAAAGATGCATCAAGGCGCCGAGGGCTTAACTCAGCGAAAAACCAAGGACGTCGTCCCAGTGTCGGGATTCGGCGGCGCATCCGAATCGGCCGAAGACAAGCGCGACAGCGATTCCGAAGCCGAAGATCACGACAAACAAACTCGCCTGTCGCTAATGGAGGAAGTGCTGTTGCTCGGCTTAAAGGATCGCGAGGTAGGTGGACGTGTTGAATTTAATCGCCTCGCTTACCTTAGCATTTATACTCACTTCCCTATAAGCTTAAGTTATTTTATTTAGCTTGCTCGTTTCGTCGATTGACCGGTGTTTTTTGGTTTCAGGGATATACTTCTTTTTGGAACGATAGTATAAGCGCTGGTCTTCGCGGATGCATTCTTATCGAATTAGCTCTCAAGGGTCGAGTCGAACTGGAAAAGCTCGGCATGCGACGACGAGGCCTTTTGTTGAGAAAAGTATAATTACGTTGAATTAGCTAATCTGTCCTCTTCTCGGAGAGGCCGCGCCTACGCCGATCGAGTTGTATTACGATGTATTTTAAACATCTGTCTCGAATTTCTATTTATCGTCCTCTGTATAGTTTTTTTTATAAACCTACCGCTTTCAGGTGGTCATAAAGTCGGGCGATCCTACCGGCGATGTCATTTTGGATGAAGCTTTGAAACATATGAAAGAGACTGATCCCCCCGAAACGATACAAACTTGGATCGAATACTTGAGCGGTGAGTTGTTATTCGAAACTATTATTTCCTTTCTTAACCATTTTCATTCAGTTCGATTTTGTAAATAGGAGAAACTTGGAATCCGTTAAAATTGCGTTATCAACTGAGAAACGTTCGCGAAAGGTTGGCGAAAAATTTAGTCGAAAAAGGAGTCTTGACGACGGAGAAGCAAAACTTTTTGTTATTTGATATGACGACCCATCCGCTGCAAGACAATTCCATGAAACAAAAACTTATAAAAGTAGATGCGAATATCGTTGAATCTACCTGTCTCAGGATTCATTCAGACTGCGCGAATCCCCCTAAACTACCCACTTTCAACCTGCCCGAATTTTTCTCTTACAGAGAGTGCAAGACGCTGTTTTGACTCGCTGGACTAACGACGTTCAAAGGATGGAAAAACGTATGCTGGCTCTCATCGTTTTGGCTCACGCTTCCGACGTGTTGGAGAACGCCTTCGCGCCTTTGTCCGACGAAGATTACGAAGTGGCGATGAAACGCGTTCGAGGCGTTTTGGAACTGGATTACGAGCAAGAAAGCGCCAAAGCTACTAACGAATTAATGTGGGCCGTTTTCGAAGCCGTTAATAAATAAATATTTAAATTTGCATATATAATTATTTTTTTCGTTCTTTTAATTTCGCTGTCGTCTTTGTTTATTCGCCTTTACCGTACGACATTACGCGGTTTGAATCGAGTCCCGAGTTATGTGCGAGGTAGATAACGCCATCGTTTCGTTTAGCGTTAACGTTTATATAAAGTCCGGCGATTTGAAACTTTTTCGTGTTTTTTTCTAAAGAAAAGTGTCACATTCCTCTCCGATTGTTCTGTACAGGTCGCGTTTATCTCGTCTTCAATAATATTAACCAACCGATCGAGAAAAATGTATATACAGTAATAAATACAGTGCACAGTTTTTTACTGTAGCTTTTCACTTTTGATCAAGTTACGCTTTCTGTCATCATTTATTTTCATTTTTTATAAAACTCGCCCAAACGTTATGCTGCTGGTAAACTCAATTCAGTTTTCTTTATTGTAAATTTATAATTAAATATACTACGCGTTTCGAAAAAGGCTAGTGAGCTTCGTGGGAATCATCATAATCGTCCTGGCTGATGTGTAAGTTTTTTGTTTTTTTTTCGGAATAAAATTGGTGTAACGAGCGAAGCCGAATTATTTTTACGGCGAACAAACGTAGCACGATTCAGATTAGCGTATTTTCCGTGGTGTATTTCTTCTTCGAAAATAGGTAACAGACACTTCGTACAGTAACAAAATGCTATTTAAAAAAATTCGTCACAAACTTACCTTTTTACTCTTATCTGAGAAGTGATGGTTTGAATATAACCATGAAAAACGCCACCTAGAATTACTTATTTTTCCACGAATTCGCAATGGACTCTTGTTTAGCAGGAGACTGAAATAAGCTGATTACTTTTTATTTGATTAGCTTTGCTTATTTTCGACGGGTTAACGAGACTGGATCAAATGAACCGAAAAAAGAAATAGGTACAGAGAAAAATACCTTTTATAAGACCCGCTCAACTTTAAAAGTACCCTATAAACTATAATTCCAAATCCAACTGAAAGTAGACCAAACAAACATCCCAATAAACTGTTATTAAAAATAAGTTTGCAATAGTTTGTTAACCGTAACAACAGGCAAGAATGCTGTATCAGCATTAAAAGAAAGCTTGAAATTGGTTGATGTACTTGAATGCTAAACAGTGAGAGAAACAATTTTATTTATAGTCGTAAGTGCATCTTAGCAGTACTATCGTACGTCTTACATTAAAATAAAATGGGAGAAAATATAATAAAATAAGATTAAAAAATAATTGCAAATTTTTAAAACAATTTACGAATGGTTTCAAGAATATGATTCAGGTATTAGTGTGCCACGTCAACCTCCCTGACTTTTGCCAGATTTTTCCTCAGGCTTAGGCTTAAGCTTAGGCTCAGCCTTAGGCTTAAGCTTAGGCTCAGCCTTAGGCTTAAGCTTAGGCTCAGCCTTAGGCTTAAGCTTAGGCTCAGGCTTAGGCTTAAGCTTAGGTTCAGGCTTAGGCTTAAGCTTAGGCTCAGGCTTAGGCTTAAGCTTAGGCTCAGGCTTAGGCTTAAGCTAAGGTTCAGGCTTAGGCTTAGCCTTTGGTTTATTCTTAGGCTTAGGCTTAGGCTTAGGCAAATGGTGCGAGGAGGGGTAAGCCTAAGCCTAAACCTAAGCCTAAGCCTAAGCCTAAGCCTAAACCTAAGACTGAGCCTAAGCCTGAGCCTGAGCCTAAGCCTAAGCCTAAGCCTGAGCCTAAGCCTAAGCTTAAGCCTGAGGAAAAATCTGGCAAAAGGCAGGGAGGTTGACGTGGCACACTAATACCTGTGATTCATGCTATTCTCCGCATCTCTCGAACTGAGCAATTTAATTGATGAAATTTTCAGGTATACAGTACATGATGATCCCATTCCTCTACCTCTATTATTCTAGTATTTGGAGCATATTTTGCTGCTGTCATTATTTGTTCGTAAAATCCCTTCAAATAGTATCCGCATCTCTCCATGTTATAGTTGCAGCTTAGTAAATACTTTACACCACCACCCCTCTTCTGGAACTGTTTTAATCCCACATAACTCCATCTCTCTGATCCCGGCGCCATTAATCTCTTTATCCAAGCAGCTCTTAAGCCAATTAATTGCACTTCAATATCAGGCGCTTTTATACCTCCTTCTTTGTATGTTAGTATTATTACATTAGTTTTAACTTTCCCAGTTCCTGAGCCCCAAGTAAATTTTCTTATGACTTTTTTTATTCTTCGTATTATTTCTTTCGGCACTTCTAACTTATTTACCGAGAGTATATCAATTTCGCACCAATTAATTGATTCCATAATGTTACTTTCCCATAAAAGGTTATATTTCTTTTTTTCCAGTTTTCACATTCTTCCTGGCATTTTTGTATTTTTTCTAAAAAGTTTTTATGTAGCATTTCCTTCCTGTTATATGCGAATACACTTTTTAAAAATTTAATTTCTTTTTTCCATCATAAATTCCATACACTTTCCTACTTTATTTTTCATCCTTCCTAGACCCAGTACTTGCGTTTTTTGATTATTATTCAGCCCCGCGGCTTTCAAAACTTCTTCTATGTCCTTCGATGCTTCTTTTAAATCTTTCTCATTTTTTAATAATAACGTTGTATCATCTGCGAACAAACTAATTTTATAAATTTGTTCATCTATTTTTAATCCTTCTATTCCTCGATTATTTCTAATCCGTATCGACATTAACTCCATTGCTATGACAAAAATAAATTGTGAAAGTGGGCATCCTTGCGGCACGCCTCTTTCTACCTCTATTTTTGTTATTGCGAAACCATTATTCAATACTACGCATTTCGTTTTATTATACAACACTCGAATCCATTTAATACATTTATCCCCAAAGTCATTATTTATTATCAAAGCCGGGAAAAGATGAATTACTAATTAGAAATTGGAGACCAATATCTTTACTGAACGTTGATTACAAAATATTGGCTAAAGTAATCGCAAATAGAGTAAAAAACAGTTGAGTTACATAATAAAAGAAGATCAAAGAGGGTTTGTATCGGGAAGAATGTTAATAGATCTTATTGAATACTACGAAAATAAAGAGGATTAAGGCTTATTTTTTAAGCTAAGCTGTTTCTTGACAATTTAAAACGATCCCTGTTTTGCTATCTGTCCTACTTCTTTTGAAAATGGTACCGAAAGTGACAGCTATTTTTTACTACAAAAACTCTAATATTTCAAAAGCCAGAAGTGTGATTTACTTGATTTTTGGCTCTCACGCTTCCCGAAGCGGTACTATTACGTGGTTAAAATTTGGTGTACATCGGTTCATGGGTTCAAAAGTTTGTTCCCAAACCAGGCTCCCACCTTAAAGATGTCTAGAACATATCGAGGAGCTGCGCTAGATTCCGACCATTATTTGGTAGTTGCAAAAATAAAATTTAAATATAAAAAACAAAACAAAAAACAAAATTGTTTGCTGATCGACGAAGAAAAAGTGAAAGATATAAAAATCAAGAAAAACGTATCGAAAGAATTCGAAAAAGATTTTCCCGGTTTCCGAACCGAATTACGATCGCCAAACTCAGAATGGTCACTGGCAAGAAAGCAACCGAAGAAACACAGAAACTGAAAACAAATTTCATGAAAAAGAAACAATGGATCTCAGACCACACATTTCATTAGAAGAATTGCTCGATGTCAATACCTCGAGTCAATACCTCGAGTCAATGCCATGTCGAGACAGAACTTGAATAAATTTAAAGCGCTACAAAGATTAATGCAGAAACATTTCAGAATTGACGAAAGAATTTGGGTTGATTCGCAGACGAAAATCATCAACGATTCATGGCGAACAAAAAACTTTCAAGTAGCTTTTAGAACAAAGAAAATCGTCTGCAACAAAAAAATTACAACCGATCGGCTCAATATGGAACAAAGATACACAAATTCTGACAGACTTAGATAATCAACTAACAAGATGGAAAGAATTCTATTCAGAATACTCGATGATCCGAATTCAGAAACACCCAGGCCCAATCCGGAAATGAAGCAATGGACATAAAAAAGTCGAACTGAAATACCGTAGAATATTGCCTGAGAAGAATGAAATCGTTTAAAGCGCCTGGTAGCTCGGAAATTCCCATTGATCTTTTCAAGTGTCACTATCGAATCGATTTGCCAGTCGAATTGTCTAAAACAAGTATGTAGTTAAATTTAACACCCAATAGCTGTACACTTTATCAAACCTGCAAACACCGACGAACTGCGGAAAATTAGTCCGTCTACTTTGAGGAAAAAGTGCGTCCTCTCTCTCTCTCATTCGGCCTCCGCCTCGCTAAATTCTTTTTTTGTAGTATTTTAAAATGATTTAGATACCTACAAATTTATCTTATCATTATCATCGGGGATTCTGGAGGAATATTTGATTTTACTCTTCTCTTCTGCAAGGTAATAAGTCGCCGCCGATTCCTCGTTCAAATTAAACTTTTCAAAATTACCTGTTAAGTACCCTTAAAGTACTGTAAGCAGACTACATAATGGATTTACCTGCGCTTCGGGGAACGGAGAAGCCTCCTTCCGTTCCAAAAATGGTTTTTTAAGTTGTTATTTCATGGTCGAATGCCCGGAGTAGACTAACTCCGCTAAGCTAAGCGTAAAGGTAAAAAGTAACTATGCGACGTGATGCATTCTTTCCAACACGAAACTCGACCTATTTTCCGGGCGAATGATATTTTATTTAGTCCATTCTTAGCTCTAAAATGTAAGCTATTATTATATTTTGCTAGATATCATTACATATACAAATAAGGTCCGCGCTACGTGCGCCTTTCGGATAATATTTCCCAGTTAGCGCCGGTTCCGTTTCTCATTAGAGCTAGGCCCGAGGCGATACGCGAAAAAGTAGGCCGGTGAAACGCCTACTCGCTAGAATTACTCGCGCGCTCGCTTTATCGATATAATAAGCCGGTTTTAGGTGGCTTTTTTCGGGCTTACGTTTTCGCTTCGTGCAACATTTTTGTCGCGTTCTCTCGTCGTTAGTCGAAAAAAGTTTTCTTTTATATTGCAGGCAGTTCTTCGATCTAATTGTATCCAACAGTAATAGTACGAACACGACGGACGATGGAATACGACTGAATGAATGAATCTGGTCACTTTTTAATGTTTCAAGGGGGTGTACCGGCTCCGCGAACGTGGCGTTTGTTATTAGACGCCCGTTATCGTTTTCGTTGGTCGATGATTCTTTCGTCAGCCGCGGGAAATTCGCCTTCCGAGAACTTTGTTAACAACGTCGTATCGGAGGGCGGCGACAAATTTCGCCCGACGACCCTAACCGGTACCGTCGGGCGTCCGACCGCCGATTTCGGATGTTTGCGAGGAGTGTACTTTTCTCGATCGCTACTGGCGGTGACCTGCCTATTTTTGCTCATCCGATGCGCGTTGTGTCGAACGTTTACCGTAAACGAAGCCGACGACATATTCCGAAGGAGGAATTCCGCCTTCGACAGAAAACTCTTTACAAATCAGTGGGCCGTCAAGTTAGACGGCTTAACGAACGACGACGCCGATCGTTTAGCTCTCAAATACGGATTTATTAATAACGGTCGCGTACTCGATAACTATTACTCGTTCGTTCGGCCTACTCAACGTAAGCGCTCGGTGCGGAGCGCTCGCTACTTACGATACGAACTGTCGGGCGATCCTCAGGTACGCGACTAACTATTACGGGCCGGCTATATACAGTTTTCGACGAATTTACGGCGGATTTTTGCGTTATTTAAGCGAATGTTCAAATTTAGGTAAAATGGGTGGAACAGCAAGTGGCTAAGCGAAGAACGAAACGCGACTTCGTTTTTTCCGACTCGCCTTCAGCGCAGTCACCCCCCGGCCGTTCGGACTGTACAGATTATAGAGATCCAGCGTGTAGTTCTTCGCGAACATTCCAAAATTTCGCCTTCGATCCGAACGATCCGGAATGGATTAATATGTGGTACCTCGTAAGTCGCCTTCGCATTTAATTTTATTACGAATGTATATCCAAATTTTAGTCTACGCGAGTGTGTCTTAATCGCGACTCGTATTATCGCCGCATTCAGTCCCTATCGCGAGCGACGAGTATCGGCGACACGCAACGAATTCGAAACAACAGTAGGATACGTACGATACGATACGTATCTCAACTTTCCGTCGAAAATTGTCGCTGTCGTCGCTAATCGTTTTGCTACAAAACACGCGCAACGGCTTCGTTTAAATATCTGAGAGGTAAAACGCCTCGAATGTCTGTTACGATCGCATCGTTTTTTACGTCCGACTAACCTAATAGTGTGTACCTAGTCGAGAATATCCAACGAGTAAGCGAATCGTCGGCGAAAGATAAACAATGCAAAAATGCAGTTTTGGTCGCACCGTTCGTCGAAATTATTCGAGCGAAAATGTGCCGAAAATAAAAAAACGCTCGCTCGTCGTACGAGTCTACCGAAGCGCGCGCGGATTGTTTAACTCCGTATCGAACGACCGCGGGCGATCAATTGATTATCCGCGAAGACCAATTGGTATTTAGCTCCGAACGCTCTTTCCTATTCCGAGACCAAACGGAAATTATAATGTTGAAGTCGATTTCAACGAGCCTTCTCTTCGCGCGTTTCCTACGACGAGCTCGAATGTCGTAAATCTATAACTAAATCGTTTTCGTTTCCTCCTCTCGATTAGTTCTTTCTACGAAGCGAGTAGACGCTTAATCGACGCGCGTTTAAGGGAAGGGACTTTCGACCCGCTTCTTTATAATTTTAATATCGCATTTGTTACAACTCGGCGAATGCGACCGACGATGTTTATTTATTTATAGAATCGACGATCGCTAAATTTCGATCATAACGTTCGAGAAGCTTGGTCTCTCGGTATTACCGGTAAAGACGTGGTTGTTACGATACTGGACGATGGATTGGAGATTAAACACCCCGACATCGAAAAAAATTACGTAAGTAGAATTTTTGAATCGCCTATTATTGGTAAAGTTGCGATCTTTTCGATCATTCGCGGCAGGACCCTCAGGCCAGCTTCGACATTAATCAGAACGACGCGGATCCGACGCCTCGGTACGATTTGACGAACGAGAATCGTCACGGTACTCGTTGCGCCGGCGAGGTCGCCGCCGAGTTCAACAATTCCATGTGTATAGTGGGCGTCGCCTTCCAAGCCGGCATCGGAGGTGAAAACGAAACGGCACCGAGTAGCTTTTCGGGCGGCGCATTATTTTTCATATTTTCCTAGGTATTAAAATGTTGGACGGAGAAGTAACCGACGTAGTAGAGGCTCAGAGTCTCAGTCACAATCGGCAACATATCGACATCTACTCGGCTAGTTGGGGGCCGGACGACGATGGTAAAACCGTGGATGGTCCCGCCAAACTGGCTTCTTTAGCCTTCAAAGAAGGCGTCGAACAAGTAAAACTATTATCCGATATTCGATCGATCGATCGATTATACGATCGTTGTTACAGGGCCGCAACGGCAAAGGTTCCATTTTCGTTTGGGCTTCGGGTAACGGCGGACGAGACGCCGACAGTTGCAATTGCGACGGGTACACTAATAGTATTTATACGCTGAGCATTAGTTCCGCCACGGAAAACGGTAACGTGCCGTGGTACAGCGAAGCTTGCAGCTCTACGGTGGCCACGACGTACAGCAGCGGGTCGCACGGAGAACGAATGATCGTAAGCGAAGATTTCAGTTAATCGCGACGGTCGCCGAACGTAATCGAGACCTACGACGTTTTAAGGTTACTACCGATTTGCATTTCGGCTGTACGAACGGTCACACTGGTACTAGCGCTTCGGCTCCTTTGGCGGCCGGCATTTGCGCCTTAGCCTTGCACGCTAACCCGCTATTGACGTGGCGCGATTTGCAACACATCGTTATCAGAACGGCGAAACCGGATAATTTGAAGGCTCAGGACTGGTCGGTCAACGGCGTCGGCCGAAACGTTAGCCACTCGTTCGGCTACGGGCTGATGGACGCGGGGGCGATGGTCCGGCTGGCCCGGAACTGGACGACGGTGCCTCGACAAAAAAAGTGTTCCGTTTCGCCGCCTTTATCGCCTAGCGGAGTTATCTCGTCGGTCGCCTTTATTCGATTTCGCAGCTAAGGACTCTTTCTATAACTAATCGTTTTTCAGAGAAATTCCGAGTAGAACCATCGATAGATCTAAAGCGAACACGGTCGCTTGCGGCCGAGACCCGGAAACGAACGTAGTGTATTTGGAGCACGTGCAAGCCAGAGTCACGTTATCGCTGTCGTCCGCCGCCAAACGAGGCGATATTCAAATATTCCTAACTTCTCCTAAAGGTTCGAACGACGCGATCGTCTTTTCGGTCTCGCGTTTCGCATTTACCGTATTCCAATTTTACTTTCGTCGATAGGCACGAAATCGACCTTATTAGCTAAACGAGCCAGAGATACGTCCAAAGTTGGGTTCAGAGATTGGGCTTTTATGACCACCCATAGCTGGGGAGAAACGGCCTCGGGCGAATGGTCGTTGGAAATACAAAATGACGCTTGGGGCGGTAAGCTTTCGTCGCTATTTTCTCTAAAATATCGCTGTACTCTTCGTTTTTTTCTCTTCGTTTATTTTTCGTCATCATTTTTAATTATTATTTTTACTCGTTTCAGCTGCCACTTTACAAAGGTGGGAGTTGGTGGTTTACGGGACATCGGCGCCGGTCGGCCCTTTCGGTGGTAACGAACCGTCGTATCCGGAAAACGGATATTCGGAGGCGTCGGACGCTCGCTGCTGTTCTTGGTCGCCTTTGAACTTGTGCACAGGTTCGCAGCATCCTTTCGTGCTCGCGTCGTTCGTATACGTTTTCCATTATTTAATTTCAGTATTTCGCATCGACTTTAGATAACTGTACATTTTTCTGTTTTTTATTATTCCAGCTACCTCTTCATTCATTCTCTAGCTTTAACGACAATTTTATATTTTTCATTCCAATTTTCGGCTTTATATCGTCCGTCACCCGCTTTTTAACGCCGGGTTGTTGGAAGCGAAGTTTTTGTTGTTGCGAAACTCTTCTCAGTTTTACAGTATACTGTTTTCCCAGTATTATCTTTTTTTATCCGCGCATTTTTATCAGCCGTTTTAACTTTTTACGCCAGCACTTTGTAACACGTTGATAACCCGATCGCTTCGCAAATAAATCGGTTGAGTTGTAAGCGACCATGTTTTTTAATATGTGTGTGTGTATATATATATATATATATAAGCGCCCGCTTTTTTTTCCTTTTTATCATTCGTTCAATTTGTGGATAGAGTAGGGAAGTAGAATTTTAAACGTTAACGCGACTCGATGCATTTAAGACGTTGAACATTTTTCGTTCGATTCTCTGCTAAATAAAAAAATGTTGCGAAACGGGTGAATGTTAAATTAGAACTCAAGGCCGCAACCTCGGGATCATTTCGGGCGCTAGAAAGAAGCGCGTAGTTTTGGTCGAGCTCCGCCCGAGCAACATTTTTTCGTTTAGCTTAGAGCCAACTCGTAACGCTACGCGTAGAATATACGCCCGAAATGGTCCCGATGTTTCAGGTTGCACGGACGGCTACGCCTTGTATCAAAATCGCTGCGTTCGAGATTGTCCTCCGCAATATTACGTCGGCAATTCTCAGCGGACGGAATTTTGCGCCGGAGTGGCGTGCAGGTTTTGTTCGTCCTTTTGCGCTCGTTGCTCCGGCCCCGAACCGTCGTCCTGCTCGGAATGTCTTCGCGGTTTCGCCCCCACCGACGACCGGTGCGTAAAAATCGACGAAGGAGAACTAAGCGGCGGAAACGGACTTCGGTCGGTGGCCGTTGATCGGCCGTTTGTTTTGAGACATTACGAAATCATCGTCGGGATTACTGTAATAAGCGTCGTCGCGCTGTCCGTTTCGGTGGTGCTCTGCTGGTGCCTGAAGCGAAGGTGCTCGTCCGGCGAATCCGCCGAAAGGAGATCGCGAGCCGAACGGACGACGGGCGAAAAGAATTGTTTGAAAATATTTTGCAACAATTGGATCGTTTCGAAGTTTCGAAGAAAGTCAACCACCGTCGTCGTCGACGATTTTTCGGCCGCGATACCCGACTCGACTTCGGTTAGACGTTATCCTTCGTCCTCGTATTCCGAAGCTAGACTCTGATCGGGACCAAAAACTTATATATTTTAACCTAGTTAATTAAAATTTGGTCGCGCTCTCTGTTCTATCGTACGAACGCTCACGTTTTTTACGTACCGTTATTACTCATTTACTTTTGATCTTCGCTTTTTTGTAATTGTCACTTCCTGTTGCATTTGTGTTATTCTCGAATACATTTTTATGTAATATAATTTTGATAACGAGCACTTTTGTATAAATATTTGTCGAAATCTCTCCTGCACTTTTATGGTTTACACGATCAAGTTTTGCGCGGGGATACACTATTATTATTACAATGTACACTAATCCACCCTTCATGCTCCGAAGTGCTTACAAAGCTAAATATTGTCTGCAAATATCGCCGCTGTAAAGTCCTAAGCAATTACGGCTGGGATAAAAGTACGGTAATCCTAAAGTTCAGATTGACTATCCGAATTCAGATAGTGATTTTCGAGCGTGCTGTTAGATTCAAGTTGTCGGCGTTTCGTTACTTATATCATCCAGCATACTTAACAATCAATATCCGACGACATATCGTAAGTTTTAAAGTTAGGTTTACCGCGCTGCTAAAGGACTTTAAAATAGCAAACAAAGTTTCGCACATTTAACGTTTACATTTTATTATTGCGAGTAGTGACAAATTTAAAATAGAGAGAAACGCAGCTAATAATAAAATAATGGGAAATTTTCTAAGGTCTATCCAACGAAGAAATACAGAAAAGATGGACGGTACGGCGGTAGGAATCGGTGATAATAACGTCTCGAAATCATTGCTGTATCTTACATAATATTGAATTTCTGTTAGCGCTGCGTAACAATCGAGGAATGGTTAGTAAAAACACCAAAAGGCGACGTTGATCAAGAAGAACGCTACTGGAAAAAACACCCGACATAGAACGTCCTAAAATACAGTATATATTACAATTTTTCGATCGACGACCGTACTCCGGATTGACTCGTACAAATTTTTGCGCTCTCGTACAACGACGCCATTTTCGTACGACTACGTTGGGCTTCGTATACCTTATCGCATTTTCTTCCGCAGCTTTATCGGATTTAGCGTTATCTACCTGTAATCGATTAGCATTCGAAATTACCTACGTTCGGGTTGCGACGAAGACGAGTACTTACCGGAAACTTTCCTTCCAACTGAACAGGCACTCGTTCGTATTTCGTCGTTTTCTTTCTGTCTTTCATTTCCATTATTTCCAGGTTTAGCACGGGCACGAGCTGAATGGATCCGCTTCGTTCGTTACCCCTTTTATTGAGTCGAGTGATGCGATAGATTAGAATTAGTTGCAATAAAACGGCGATCAAGAAGGCTAAACACGTCGTTATCCAGAGGTCGATGGATCTTATTCCGGCTGCGGGAGGGAAATCTCCGGATATTATCGCAGTCTAAGATGCGGAACGAAGCATTACGGAGAACGATCCGTTTCGAGCGATTCGCATCTCGCCGCCAAATAAAAAACCAAAAATCCAAAATGCCTTACGTGAATAATTAGAGTCAAGAAGCAAAATAAACCGACGGTAGCTCGCGTTATTATCGCTTCCGTTCCCAACCAAAACGATAACCACGATACGCATACTAAAACGAAGCTGGGCAAAAATAAATGAGCGAAATGCGCGAATTGAAAAATTCTTTTGAATTGCACCCCCAGTCGAATACAGCTGTACTTTCCTACAAAAATACTCGTAATACTATCTATTTTACTGTTTTTTACTATCTTTTTCGGATACACGGTATACCGGTAGTTGTAATTATCGGACAGTCGTCTCGTCGTATACGCTCCAGTTCGTAATTGGCAACGTTTTGTTTGAAACCTTTGCTCATTAAAATGGCGTTTTCTTCTCTCCATTCATATATTATGTGTTGTTCGGTATGAGCATCTACAGAGAAGTTAACTTTACGCGGAACAATTTCCGAGAAAGTGTCGAAACGTGGTAAAAAGTAGTAAAGCGGACACGCGATTCTAGCCTTATTGTTTCGCACCCCGCTCTCGGCGGGGAAATTAGCAGCCTTCGGCGGATACCGATCTCTAAAGGAAGCGGTCCCTATTTGAAACCAATTAAATACACGTAAAGCTCATTCCGACTTAGCCGTTCACCCGAACGGTAATCGCCTTACAACTCGAAACGTCCATCATGCAACGATGCTTGTCTCTCGGGAAATAGCGAAAGTCCATCAGGCACGACAACGTAAGGGTAATTCTAAACAAACCGTCCAATTTAGACCGAGGAAATTTTTCGCCCTTCGTTTCATTCATTGCGTACCGAAAACTGTAGACCACGGATCCGTCTGGGTATATTCTCAACATGACGTTATCCTTGTCTATGGTGTGACGAAAACCACTTTTTTCGTTCACGAAAAATGTGTCCGGCACCCAAAGCTTATAATGGCTTTCGTCGGCGACTAACGTTAACCACTGCGGTTGATAGTCTTCGTTCGTTAAATGTTTGTAACTTAATCTCGGATCGGTCCACGTTTGTCGGAAAATAAGTTGTAAGTCGAAACTCTGATAAAATATTTTAAAAAAATCCTCCAGTTTACTTGGTACAAAAATTGAAATTGCAACTCACCATGTCTTTATCATGCACATTATCGACGGTTCTTAAATAAACGAAAACTTTAACCCCCGTCGGGCCGCAAGCATCTGCAAACGGATCGTACGCATTAAAAATAGAAGATGAAAAAATTAAAATGTAAATGAAATCCATCGCATTCATCGCGTTCAAAAAAATTCACCTTTCAACTCTTTTCCAGTCGCCGGACCGCAAGGTCGAACTCGATTACTGTAATTTTGGAAGATGGAAGCGAATAAATATTCTTCCGTTCGAGTGATGTATTCATCAGCGCCAGCTTGACGATGAGGTACTTCGATGTCCCTGAAATTGTCAATTTTTTTATTAGCGAACGCTGAGGAGCCAATTCGAATATCGCAATAAATACAGGATGACATTCGCGAAGGAATGTAAAAAATATGAAAATCAACTGATTACTCTTCAACGTCGGGCTGCGCAATAACGGTTAACGAAATAGACCAAAAAGCAATCGAGAAAACTTGGAGAATTATCGAAAGTTTCATCGAGACGACTGTACGCGCTGCACACCCCGAAGTTTGCGACTAATGCTTGGTAAAAGTTTTCCGTCCGCAGTTGAAAAATGTGTAATATCAATCCATTTTTGCTCGTAGTATCTGATTGAAAACTGGTTAGTGCCTATAGTTACAAGATTCGAATAAAAAATATATAGGACACGTCTTTCGAAGTTAGATAGATTTCACTATAAATAACATGTTTTCACATTTTGAAAGAAAAGTTTTAAGAAAATCGAAGTTATATTTCGCCAGATCCTCGGCCTGAAGAACAAAGAAAGCAAAATCTTGAACATTTTTTGCGAATTCTTCTACAACGCTCGTTTCCATTTCCAAATGCATTAAACAATTTAAAAAATATATCCTCCTTTACGAATGTCTTTCTATCTGCCTCAAAATTGTGGAAATTTTGCTTAAAAAATGTTTTACGACTATTCGTTGTAAGCAATCAGCACAAAAAAGATATACAGTACATGGACATTTAATACTCGTGATCTCATCAGTATCTGCGCAAATAAATATCACTTTTCTCACTTTTACGACAATAAAAAATTCGAACGTTTTAATCTGCTAGACTTATTTCTCAATCTGAAATGAAGTTCATTCTTATAAAAATGTATCCAAAGTTTCCAGTAACATTGTTTCAAAATAGTGAATAGCTGTGGCAATGTATTTTCGAAAGGGGAATAACATTTAATTTCTTTGCACCCATCAAAAGGGGTAAAAAATGTAAAAAATCTTTAACATTGAGTAACACGCGTGTGTAACAGACGATCATTAAATTTGGGTTCTTCGTTTGAAAAATTTTCACTGTTCGGAACTGTGCAACTGCTGACTATAATGAATAAATTGACGCGTTTGCATAACATTCGGATTAATATGGTTAATCGGTTTCCATCCCTCGGCAAACATTTGAGCCGTTTCAGCCACCGGCAAACTAAAGATAGTCTCTCAATCATAAAAGAACTTTGATGGTTAAATTTTCCGAAATTATCAGTGATAAACTCGCGTACGATGAGTTTCTAGTTCAATCCAACTAAAAACTTCGAGCTAGAACGGAACTGGGATGAAAGCTGCGAATATACAAATGGAATCAATTTGGGATAAATTTCTAAAGGAACTGGAAGATAACTGAATGATTTCAGCCTTAAAAAACTTCCGTCTCAAAGTCCCGCGTTGTTTTACGTCTGATATACAAATTCGACGAGCATCCAAATTTCTACTGTGGTCAGATTTCCGCTTATTCCGCTATGTTAATGTTTACGCAGCGCAGTGTATGTACGCGTTTATTATTGCTATTTTTTCCTTTCATTCCGCAGTGTCTGATCAGGCGGATGTGTCCCACGAAATAAAAACTTGAAAGTTGACTTTTAATTTATGATACTCGGAAGTAACGAAGGTGATTTTTGCTGATAACTAAATTCTGTATTTGATGCTGGTTTATTACTAAGAGCAATAAGGCGAATTGGATCCAAAATGCAGAAGTCAATGTTGGGGGTAGTGTCCAATAAATCGGCCAGGCTGCGCCAACCGAGACTAATAAGACTCGCTAGAAGTTAAAAATAAAAATGAAATCACAAATTAGACGATTCAATATGATGATTCAAACGTACAAAAAGATAAAAATTATAAATGTTTTATGAAAAACTGAATCTGCGACTCATATGGGTAAGAACACGGAAAATAAATTTTCAATTATTCTCAATCAAAGTTTCCTCGCAAGCCGCTAATAAAACTTTAAAGCTGAACGGCTCGAATTGATATCCTTCACCCACGTAAAATTTGCTTTGAAATTCCACCCTAAAATGAGTAAGTTTATCATTTTAACGTTCCCTGATGCACCAAAGTGACTTGTTTTTCTATATTTCGTTTTCCATTTTCGATCATAATGCGACTCGAAACCACGAAAGGGAGTGATAGCGCGAGAATAAAAAAGGCTAACCAGTGTAGACGCAAAGCGTGTAAAAATGCCGAAAGACCCTCCATCACGAGCAAAACCGCCAGTGTTATCGCAGCGAAGGCCCAAAAAATAGCGAAGATCGCCACACCACCAATGTAGCCTTTCATTTGGAAACCCACAGTCATGACCATGCTCCAGAGCACTTCGGATAGTTCTTGAAAATTTAACGTTGATACGGTATGTGATACAGTTATCAACTTCGTTCGATCTTACCGGAATGTGCTAAGGATAACGCCCACAGGCGCAAATAGGAAGCTGTGTGAGAAATGCATCCGAGACAATATTCGATGGTATGAATCGCTTGATGTATGAAAACCTCGGAAAAATCAAATTCCTGCCGATAAAATGTAACGTACCTTTTGTAGCGAGTGAAAAATACAAAAAGAAATCCTTACTTCCGAAGGAACGAGTTCCATCTTGGAGCTCTCCCCATTTTCGTCTCCGACACCATTCTCTTCCAATAGTACGTGTTTATAACTCTGTGAAAACGTGGAATGAATAATTCTCCGCGCGAATACTCCACCGCGACCTTCGAAAATTACCTCGCGCCCTCTCTTTAGATGACGACTTCGTAGAACTAAAGGCTTCACCAAAAGCATCCACGGTATGCATACAACCGCAATGACAACCAAAACATGTTCGATCATCGCCTAAATAATTTCGATTATTTCGGTATCGAGACAGTTATTCATTACGCGCGCTCGACGGTAACTTACCTGATTCGGATAAAAGGTTGACATTGAACAATCGGTCGTGCAGAATCCGGGAGGACCTTCGCTGAACATGAACATGTTAATCAATCCGATCAACAACGAAGGAGCGCAATTCGTTCCCAAATATTGGTTAGGATTGCATGTATCGTTGAGGGGATCGTAGGGCAGATTTAAATCGAACGTAGCTGGCGATGCGCTGAAAGCGATCCATTTGTAAAATATTAGACCGCAAAGGTAGACGAATATGGAAGTCATGAACAAAAACTGCGGTACGAAAACGGCGAAAATGTTCAGCGCAGATTTGAAATAACTGAAACGAAAAGGCTGATTATTATTCGAGCGACTTCTTCTCGCGAGAATAAGGGCGGCGACATTACATGTAATTCGACAAACTAATAAAAACGCCCAATAACATTTGCGATATGCCGACGATTACAGACATTTTCATTTTGAAAGAATTGAAAAATGTTAGCTTATTTCCGGCGTTACTCCATACCTGAAACAAAGACTGATAAATTCTACAACCCATAACGTCGACCGAACAATTTCGTACGGGGTCATTTCCGAACGGGTAAGGGTAACCGAGGTAGAGTTCGTTGTTCGCGGGATCTAACGTTATCGACTCGATCGATTTTATCGTATCGTTTCTGCATTAATCTTTCGTATTAGTAAAACGTTTTTCCATCGTAGAAAACTGGAACTAATAATTACGAGTAACTCATTCTCCAACTTGATCCAAACAAATTGAACGATTTCGAAAACAATTCGTTATAAATTGCGCCGGTGTAGAGGGAAAATATTCCCATCAATAAAATGATATAACGACCGGTGAAAAAGATGTTGAATATCTGAAATTCGTTATTCGATTTACCGGGGCTAAACCTGCGACATTAAAATTATTTCACTCGAAGAAGCTAACGACGTACTTCGTCGCGAATGTGTTGTTTTTCCAAGTATTTCTCTTTCACTACCAGAAATAAAGCGAATAATAACATGATAAGTCCGTGGCCCAGATCACCGAACATAACGGCGAATAAGAACGGAAATGTGATGATCGTAAACGGAGCTGAAATAGTAACGAATCGATTCAATGCCGAAATAGTATGTTTAAGTTAAAAACGAGTGCTCGAGGACGGTCGGTACCCGCGTTGGCTTCGCGATAACTGGCCACTCCGTACGACTCGACCAAGTTTTGAAAACCGACGGTGAATTTGTTTGTTCTGAACCAAGTCGGAGGAGTTTGGTCCGTTTCCAAAAGATTCAAAATGGAAGGAGCCGAAGCCCCGCTTTTTTCCTTTAAGCGCCAATAAAGAATACGGTTGGTCGAATAAGTTGAAGAAAAGACTTACTGTTCCCTTTCGCAAAGCTAACTGAACTTCGCCGACTTCGTCGAGGGGCAGCCAACATTCGGCGATAAAGCATTTATGAGTAACATCCAGGCTCAACAGATTCATGATGTGGTAAATGCCTTTCATTTTCCATACATTGGAAAACCACGTTCTTATATTTTGCGAAGCCGAAGCCAAGATACCGCGACGATGTTCGCTCGTTTGAGTGATAACCTAAATACTTTTAGTCCGTTCGAATAGAAATTGAAATACGATGCACATCAGTAATAGCTTCTTATAAGAACTATAACTCTCTCCATATAATAGTCGAAGTTGTACAGGGAAAATCGAGCTCTAACAGTCGGAAGAACCGAGCTAAGCACCGCGAGGAACAAATGACCTAGTTTGCAAATTATAATTAACCTTCGTTACCAGTTTTAAATCTTCTAATCGCGTCAGAACACCATCGTACATAGTTTTACGTTCTTCCGGTGTATCGGGAATGTCGTAAGATGTCGCCCGAAAACTAAATGAATTTGAAGAGCTTTTCCCACTTAACGGTTCTTTATTTACTATCGTAATGTACACGTCGGATAAATGCGACTATTACCCTTCTATTATTTTTTGAACGCGGCTCTTAAGTTGATTTCCTTGGAAGAAGACGACGAAAATATGCTTGTCTATCTCTTCTCGCTTAAATACGAGATGTGCGGGTGAAAATTTGACGAAACCGCAAAGATTATATTGTATGTACCGATTTCGGATCAACAATGGCCTCTTCGATCGGCGACAGACGTAGGAATACGTTTCCTCGCGACGCCCTCCACAGTACTCTTTCGAAAGGTACTATTTTATTCGTTTGGATGGTTCCGACGATGTAGCTATAAAGCGTAACGGATAGTTTGAGACGCACGAAGTCATTTTAGCAACCCGGCCCCGACTGCCGAGGTTGTTGAGTCTTAAATTTGAGCTACTTTTGCCCTATACTGAACTCAAATAGACTACTAGCAGTTACTCAGCAGAGAATTTATCATAACGTTGCGGAGAAATTTTTTCTTTCTTCCTAAAAGTCTACGCAAACGCTACGTACTCTAAATCGGCATGTTCGAATTTCATTTTTGCCGTTTCACTATCCAATTCGACATTTTTCTCTTTCCTCGTTGCTAAACGCGCTATCGCCGCCTGTCGAAGGAAAATGAATAAATGACAAAAAATATCGAGCAAAAACACAGCGCAAAATCGCATGTAATAGCACGAGCATAATTTTTCGCGAACTATTACAGCCCTGATTTCATTCCGGCGTGCGAACCAGACTAGAGTTAGGCTTTTGTCGAGAGGACAATCATGCCTCGCTTCAATTTACAAAAATTCTAAGTCGATTTTTGTCTGAACAGCGAGGTGGCGGCGTCGATCTATATGGGCGAAAATAAGCCTCAGTTGGAAAAGTTTATCGCACCCGTTGTTCGATGCTCGGAGCCATTCGGTGGTCGGGTTTCGCGGCTTCAGTAAATGAACGTGGAAATAAAAAGTTTTTCGCTTCCGAGAATGAAACGTACTTCGGGGAAAAACAATTGAGCTTTAAAAAGTATGTTTTTCAACTCTTGTAAATGCGTGAAGTTTCGACGAAGAAGCTCGCTGTTTTCATTCATTTCTTTTACGTCGATTTCTAACTTTTCGAATGTTGTCTATAAAAAAATTTTACCGTCGCTGAAAAACTTTATTAAAGTGCGAATATATACCTCCTACCTATACTTACCTCTAAGTTGGCGAGTTCCGTCGGCGGTGGACAGTTCGGTATTTCCTCGAGTTCCAAAATATCGAGGCTTTCCATTTTTATTTCCTTTTCTATGAAACCTAAAAGCGCAACCAAATATAACAAGAATAATTCTAGTGCAACAAATTCGCGTCTCGTGCGACGCCTCGAATGACGCCCGACCAGTCGGTACACGGTCGACACACAACAATTGGTACAGTACAATAACATCGAACGAATGGAATACCCTCTTTATGAGGAAACGGATCATCTAAGTCATTGTTTGGCGACTTTATGTTAATCGCGTCGCTAAGATGCGCAACAAGTCCCGGAAAGATAAAAAGAAGGTCGTCGTTGGTAATTGTGACAAACATAATTCAAACTTTTCAGAAAGGTATGAAATTGCGGGTTGATGATAAAATGAGGTAAAAAGAAAAAAAAAGAAAATCATACGCAATTGACGTTCCATTTCGTTGCATCTTCTGACTTCGCTTACGAAATTCCTTTGAAAGGCAGTAACATCCGGATTAAGCTTGAAAGTAACAAAAGAAGTAACGAAGGCGAGAAGGACAGTCTGTTTTACTACAGTTCTACAGGTAAGACGAATCTATAAATCAAAATATAAGCAATTTTTTTATACATCTCTAAACATAGTGAGGCCGAGTTCGCCGAGTTCGGAAATACAATGGAACGATGCTTCGGACTGTAAAAACAACTGACATCGACACATTTCCACGCTTCGATACAAAGAACCCATCGCGTTAATTTTCGAGGAGCAATTTCAGAAACAAAGTTAACCCGCTGTTTTTATAAATCGTACGCTCGCGTAGCATCGAAACAACGGTATTAAAATTTGTTTAATTTCTTTCACTGGTTCAAATGTAGGCTTTCGTCGATAACGCGAGCAAGATAAACAAACTCTCGAGCAGTTAAAATAATCAGCATTCCAAGGTGTAAGTATACATACGCGTACATAATATCTCCGTAATAAATGTTTACGACCATTATCATTTTGTTTTAAAAATATTCAACCATTGTCATCCTTCGTTGATTAGTTTGTAAAAATTGAGCGCAAAGCTTCATGCACATATTGTTTACTTACATTAATTATTCCCTAATTAAAATTAACCGAAGTAGAAACGTGCCCAAAAACTCTGCCAAATTTCTATACGAGGCTCATTTGAAGAAATGCAAATTAAGGTCGCCTTTTTAGAATATGTTCGAAAATAACCCCGGGGTTATTTTATTTCTTTTTTTATTTTAGTATTTTATTTCATTATTTATTTCTTTTATTTGGTCTGACCCAGGGTTATTTTCGATGGGGGTTATTTTTGAGGGGGGTTTTGTTCTATTTCCACTTATTCAAAGTCACTATACATCAATAAATAATGACGAAAAATCGCATAAAAATTTCGAACAACAAGCCTTTTCATGCATTTTCTGAATAGAATTCAGCTAATAGAGTCTAATATCCTTTTTTGAAAAACAGAAATAAATTGTCTTTTCTAGTTTGCGGCGCAAAAGCGCCAAAAAAGGGGGTATTTTTGAGAGGGGGGGGGCAGTAGTGAGGGACGGCCCGGAATGAGGCCGTTTTGGATTTTAGCGTGTATTAACATAGTCTTATACTTAAATACTCGTACAGTCCTACACAGTTAAAATCCTCGCACGCCGATTGGTCGGTGGGCGGGTCGCTGACCTCTGCGACGGTTTTTGGTTGGACAACGGTTGGAGTCGGAGAGAGATTAGCGACCGTACTTATCACTGATATCTCTGATTATCGCTTATATTGGTGATAAGATAAAATTAAGTCCAACCTGGTGGATTATGGTATTAATCGACTCGGCCTTGAAAGCCGAGCTCAATTCTGATAAAGAACAAGCTGTTAGTGATAAGGAAGTGACAAGTGATAAGGAAAAAACTGTTTCTGAAATAGTCGAGTATAGTATCAATCATCTCAGCTTGGAAAGCCTATCTCGATTCTGATAAGAACAATTTGTTATTAGTGGTAAGGAAAGAATTGTGTCTGACCTAGTCGAGTATGGTATCAATCAACTCAGCTTTGAAAGGCGAAACCGGTTCTGATAAGGACAAGCTGTTATCAGTGATAAGGATAAACCTTCTCTGTAAAAGTCGAGTGAGGTTCCACTCGGTCGAATACGTAGAGTCTAATAGTGTGGGTAAACTGATGTAAACACCATGCTAATAGCAAGATAGACAAATCCATTAGCAAGCGAGGGAAAAGCGTTAGCATTATTAAGCTAATGCTGCTCAATGCTGTTACCATGCTAATATTTTTTAAAATAACGGCTTCGCAATGCTAGCAAATGCGCTGTTTGTGACTCAATACTCAATTATGCTAACCTTATGCTAGCTTGTTAAGCAGGTTATTTATATTGGGATATATTTTTCGAACGATGTCAGATTCTATAAGGACATACTATAGTGGACCAAGGAAGGACAATTCTTTACAGTAGTTTTTGTCTGTAGCAGTGTCTTACAATGGATATCTTTCCGATGCTAATAGCTTGCTAGACAAACGCATTAGCATGCTAGGGAAAAGCGAAAAGCTTATTTTTTAAGCTCATGCTACGCAATGCTAGCGCATACTCTGTTTGCGACTGTATGCTTTACTATGCTAACGTTATGCTAGCTCGTTAAGAAGGCTATTTATAAGGGGATATATTTTTCGAACTAGGTCAAATTCTACAGGGACACACTCTAATTGACTTCTTTACTGTGGTTTCTGTCTGTAGCAGTGTCTTTCTATGGATATCTTTCCGATACTAATAGCGTACTAGCATACGCTCAAATATTTAAACTTATGCTACGTATGCTCGTTGATGCTAACGTTATGCTATCTCGTTAAGCAGGTTATCGAGGTAGGGACACATTTTTTGAACCAGGATACGATTACTCTCATACAAACCGCCGGACTAGGCCAATAGATCTTCCTTTACATGTGGCGTGATAAATAGGTGTACCACGTGATATTTGTGCATTTCCCCCAAATACGTTTAGATTTGTTCAACCCATGAATACATAGTTCCTCCAGGTGACACTCGACATATGAGAAAATAGTTTAGCTAATACCATATTTATTCTAATGAGAGATGCACCTTCAGTCGCATTGAAAAAATAGGAGACGCCCTCTAATGAGAGACGCATATCTCATTAGAGGATTTCTACAACAAGCAATTGATCGCAAAAATGCATTTCTGTGGCTGTGGTAAGTGAGTCTGCTGCTGGCGACTCAAAGTAAGCATAGCTAGTTTATCGAATCGAGAAAAATGTCCGAAACGTCAAAAAAAACATTTAAAAAAATATTCTTTTAATTATAAATTGAAAGCCGTAGGTATTTACCTGGTATACCATAGATTTGGTGTTGAAAGCTACAGGAATGTTGATATTATATGCATTGAAATAATGAGACGCACCTTCAGTCGCATTGAAAAAATAAGAGACTAAATAAAATAAATACTACGACATGCTTGAGCATGCCAAGAGTGCAGTATGACGCTAACAAAATGCTATCTCGTTACTCAGGTTATTCTGATAGGGAGATATTTTTTTTAATACGATTACTTTTAGCTTTTGGAACGTAAGTGACTCAAAGTGTTGTGTATCGAAATATATTTGAAGTAGTTTATTTACAGCGCATAATACGATAACAACTCAACTCATGCTTCTCCATGAGGATTACATTACGCGGTGCACAGGAAAAGCAATGTACAGTTCAAATCGATTACTAGATGCGCGTATAACATTGTTTCTTCATGATAGGCTACCTTGATAGTAAGGTTGCTGTCTACCAAGGATTCTTTGCTTCTTCTTTTTTTTCTTCTTCATCATCTGAGCCGCGCTCAACGAGGTCCGAATTTCCTTTTATCAACCGACGAATCAGCCATTCACGCATCTTCCGAGCCATATTTTCAGCTTCACCCTCATAGTCGTCTTTTCTAGCTTCTTTATGGTCTGGGACAGCTTGCTCGTAGTTGTTGTTGTTCTGTTGTTCTGACGGTCATCATAGATTGAGTGAACCAGCCATCCATGCTGCATAGTTTTTGGGCAAACACTTTGAAGTTATAATCCGACAGTAGAGCCTTCACGTCGCCATCCCACTCCATGTCATTAAGGGCCTCCTCGATCAAGTAGCGCCAGTATTATTTTTTGAAATCGTTGATCTCTTTAGCGTGACCATCATCGTATATTTGTTGAAGAACGTTTTTCCACAGAATCGACAAGTAGTCTTCTATAGCGAAAACTATCTCAATTGATGTCGATGCTTAGCACAGCAGCAGCTGAAACTGAAAAACGATACGTGTAATACATTGATATAGACATGCATTCTTTATTTTAGGAGTGGAAGGAATGAGGGCGTTCAAGGTCATGTGACAGGAATCAATTGAAGCAGCTTTCTGTTTCATTCGAAAAAAGTTTCATGCGCTAAATTTTCAGAATTGGGGGGAGGGGTCCGGCTAAATGGGCCTCGCATGTCACTGACTGAAAAATTTAGCTTGATGTCATAGTCATTTGTGTATGCTCCCTACCAACGCGAAACTGTTTTTATAATAAATTAAACATAGAAACAATAGAATATAGCAAATGCTCGAGCTAGAGATGTCTGAAGTCTTCTTCAGCTCGCAGGTTCCCGAAAGCAATAATTGAGCAGACTTATCATTAGGTAGAACGAGGTACATAATCTCGAAAATTTGGCTTTTTGTATTGTACTCGAGTTAATTTGCTTTTACATTTAATCATCGAAAAGTACCAATTAAGTTTTACGATTTAAGTTCGGCGTAAAAATGAAACTTACTTTAACGCGTTGCCCACCTCCCGATATACGAGCGATATATTGCATAATATTTTTGGCGTTGACTGTTTTACCCGCACCGCTTTCTCCGCTACGATAAAATAAATAAAAAAATTTGGTGCAATTTGTTGTTTCGTGCACAATGTTATAATAATTATAGTGTTACGTTTACGTCTGACCTAACGTAAAAAGTTAACGTTGATGCGCAAGTGCGAGCATATTTACTTTGGAACAACATCCCACTGTACTCACAGATGACTAACAACGCCTCTACAAAGTATGCATCTTTCGCAAATGCGACATTCCACTTTCCATTCGGATATTTGTACCTTGTACTTACCTTGTAAAATCTTCTAAACATTGGTGGCCTCGTTTGTTTTTACTTTCAATTTTTAGAAAAAAATCATATTAGCTTTATGTTCGCAAATTAGTAAATCGCAACACCATGGTAAGTAGTTTCTAATTCAAATGGTTTGTTTTCTCTTATGTAATTCACTTCCTTACGATCGCATTTACCGTTCGGTACTACGCCGTAATAATACAGGAGCCGATACATCGTGTTAAAAATTGTGAATATAATTGCAGAATTATCATTGGCAATCTAACACCAAAGTTCACCAAGTCGGTGTTGACGATTTGGTTTTACTTACCAAAATTAGCGAAGCCACCATCGTCGAAAATTTGAAAAAGCGATATGCTAATAATACGATTTTTGTACGAACATTTGTAACTTTTAGTAGTACATAGTAGCTCCTTATGTTAAAGCTACGTTGCGTTCGTTTGCGCAGACTTACATCGGCCCCGTACTCGTATCGATAAACCCTTTCAAATTGATGCCTTACTTCACCGAAAAAGAGGTGGAACTCTATCAAGGCGCCGTAAGTGTAAAACCTCGATAAAATAAACGCCGCGCCCCCATCGATTATTTCGGTAATCGCCTTCGCGTTTAGGCCCAGTACGAAAACCCCCCGCACATTTACGCGCTAGCCGACGATATGTATCGAAATATGCTGATCGACAACGAAAATCGTTGCGTCATTATCAGGTAAATTAAACAGTGCTTTTTTTACGAAACAGCGTACCAAATTTTTTATTTTTTTTATTGTAGCGGAGAAAGCGGTGCGGGTAAAACAGTCAACGCCAAATATATTATGCAATATATCGCTCGTATATCGGGAGGTGGGCAACGCGTTAAAGTAAGTTTCATTTTTACGCCGAACTTGGACACGCGACGTTTCCGTATCGAAAATAGATAAAAAAAACGTGACTCGGCGTTGCTTTTCGTTTCTAGCGAATAAAAGACATCATATTAGGGACGAACCCGCTTCTCGAAGCTTTCGGTAACGCCAAAACAGTCCGAAATAACAATTCTAGCCGATTCGTACTATTTTTTCATCGATTTGTACTACTTAACGACTCGATTATCATATTCAATCTAATTGAAGGGAAAGTACGTCGAAATGTTATTCAGTCGAGGTGGCGAACCGTGCGGTGGAAAAATATCCAATTTTCTTCTAGAAAAAGTATACGATGCTTTTATAATAAATGTTTTGTCTGATCCAAAATTATTGCTTCATTTCAGTCGAGGGTTGTGAATCAAAATGTCGACGAAAGAAATTTTCATATTTTCTATCAACTTTGTTGCGGTGCACCGGCAGAAATTCAACGTAAAATTGTATTTTTTTATCACTTATAATTAATTTTGTCACTTTGTACAGTAAGAAGTCCATTATTGGTATATGCATCTCCGTTCTTAAATAATGAAGTTTGCATTTATGCGCAAATCTCATTAAAAAAATCCAATTTATTTCAGAAACGCTGGGTTTAACGACGCCCGATTACTATTATTATTTAAATCAAACTGGCGTGTATAAAGTTGATGGAACCGACGATTCTGCAGAATTTCAAGATACATTGGTACGTCCCGAAATTGCTGTACGCGATACGCTACTTAACGAAGTGTAATGATTATATTTAGAACGCGATGCAAGTGGTTGGTCTTTCGGAAGATGTTCAATTAGAAGTGTTGAAGTTAGTCGCTGGCGTTTTGCACGTTGGAAACATTAGTTTCGTAGAGCGAAATAATTACGCCGTTATCGCCCAGGATGACTGTAAGAAGAATAACTGTATTTGCTCTTCCCCGCGTAATTCGTGAAGATAGGTCGATGGTTTAGTTTTGCAATTTCCCGCCTATTTGTTGGGCCTCGAAGCCGAGCAAGTTAGAATGAAGTTGGTCAGTCGGCGGTTAGAGTCCAAGTGGGGAACGCAAAACGAAACGATCGACGTGACTTTGAACTGCGAGCAAGCCGCATACACAAGAGACGCGTGGGCCAAGGCGCTGTACACAAGACTGTTCGATTATCTCGTCAAGTCGGTAAACGAAGCGATGAAAACTGATAAGCGAGATTTGTTGACTATCGGTGTTTTGGACATATACGGATTCGAAATATTCGAGCGAAATGGTTTCGAACAATTTTGCATCAATTTCGTAAATGAAAAATTGCAGCAAATTTTCATAGAGCTTACGCTCAAAGCCGAACAGGTTCGCGAAATGTTACTCGTAAATAAATAAATCTGATCGACTTTGTTCAGGAGGAATACGTTCAAGAGGGCGTTCAATGGACACCCATCGAATATTTCAACAACAAAATTGTCTGCGATCTGATCGAAAGTCGGTCGCCTCCGGGAATCATGTGCATTTTGGACGATATATGCGCTCAAATTCACGGTCAAAGCGAAGGGGTTGATGAAAACTTTCTTAATGTACGCGTGTTCATTTTTAAAGCCTTCTCTAGAAAATTACGCCTACAACTGCTTTTTAAACTTGCAATTTGTCGTCTGCTGGATTTTGCATCTTTATTCGTATTTGTTTTAGAAATTGAATAAAACTATAAAAAGCCACGAACATTACCAAGGTGGAAGCGGAAACTTTGTCATTCATCATTACGCCGGACAAGTGGCGTACAACGTCGACGGTTTTTGCGATAAAAATAGAGATGTACTGTTCCCGGATATAATTCAGCTGATGCAGTCGAGCGACAAGTAGGCGAAAAAATGCGACAATTCCGATCTGTTTATTTTTATCAATTTTTCGTCATTTTAGTCCATTTTTGGCCGCGTTATTTCCAGAAAATGTTGTCGCAGGGGCGAAAGCGCGTCCGACCACAGCTAGCAGCAAAATAAAGGTTCGTATCGAAATATATTCTCAATCCGTCCTCGCATCTGTTTACGTAACGTATGTTGGATTTAGACGCAAGCTAATCAACTCGTCGAATCCTTAATGAAATGCACACCTCATTACATTCGATGTATAAAACCCAACGAAACGAAGAAACCTTTAGACTGGGAAGACAACAGGTAATGGATATCCGGATTGCTATTATCACTGTCTCGTGGTGGTTTCATCTTCGAGAAGTCGTAGTTGATATTTCTATTTTCATATCCAAATTTCGAGGTTAACTTCGGTAACGTGTAGCTACACTCGCTATTTAAAAAAAGTTAACTTTCCTATTCTGAATTATGGGCTAAATTTTTCCTTTAGAGTGAAACATCAAGTCGAATACTTGGGACTGAAGGAAAATGTCCGTGTTCGAAGGGCTGGCTACGCTTATCGTCGACCGTTCGAAAAGTTTTTGAAAAGGTATTCGGAAAGGACGCTCGACTGCGTTAGAATGATTTTATGCGGAAGGATTAAATTCCGAAGTTATTTTCAGGTACGCAATTCTTACGAAGCAGACTTGGCCCGCGTGGAAGGGCGACAGCAAAGCTGGAGTTAATATAATTTTGAAATCTGTCAATATGGACCCCGATCAATTTCAGTTAGGAAATAGCAAAGTGTTCATTAAAAACCCGGAATCGGTCATTTTTTTAGAAAATAATTTCTCGCTGCATGCTCTATTACAATTTTGTCGTTATATTTAGCTGTTTCTCTTGGAAGAAGTTAGAGAGCGAAAGTTCGACGCTTACGCTCGAATTATTCAAAAAGCATTTCGGCGTTTTAACGCCAAGAAACACTACGCTCGTTTGAAACAAGAAGGTATCGAGTACGCTTTCGTTCCCGCCAGCGTTTTTTTTATTGAATTTAAGAATTTTAGCTTCCGACTTGTTGTTCAATCGCAAAGAACGCCGACGATACTCCTTGAACAGAAACTTCGTCGGCGATTACATCGGACTCGATTATCAACCGGGCGTTCGAGCTTTAGTTGGAAAACGGGAAAGGATTGATTTCGCATTTACTGCAACCAAATACGATCGTCGATTTAAAGTTGGACCGTTGTCATCGCGTAAATTTGTATCACGCGCGAGTAAGGTGATTTATTTTTCATTTCAGACGAGTAAACGCGACTTAGTCTTAACGCCGAAAGTTCTTTTCCTGGTCGGCAGAGAGAAAGTACGATTTATTTTGCGCCTCGCTCGAAATTCGTCGCATTATTTATCGGGATCCATTTTTAGATAAAGAAAGGCCCTGAAAAGGGAAAAATTCTGGAAGTTGTCAAACGTCGTGTGGATATAGAAAACATCAGCTGCGTTACTCTGAGTACTCGGCAAGACGGATTCATCGTTTTATTCGTGCAAAACGATTACGCCACTTTACTGGAGTGCCCGTTGAAAACGGAGTTACTAACAGTGTTGAGTAAACGATACAAAGAAAGATCGAACAAAGAGCTTCGCTTGGAATTCAAAGACTCGTAAGATATTGAATTGTATTCATTACTCGCGATTGGACGATGCGGTTTAACGCGATTCGATCTCGCCAGGTGCGAGTTTACTGTTAAAAAGGAAGGTTGGGGAGGCGGTGGAACAAGGCTCGTCAAGTTTATCGATGGTACGAACGATTCCGCCGTATTGAAAGTGTCCGGCAAGACTCTGACAGTCTCGATCGGGCCCGGTCTGCCGAAAGATTCCAGTAAGTACTGTAATGAACAAAATGAATGGAAGCACTCGACTCCTTATGCGATCGACCACGGACGCTTAATTCTCTTTATTTAATCGCGAGTACCGCACTCGAGGATGATATTAGTATTGAACTACAACTCCTAGATATAAATTTTACCAGCAACATTGTCGAAACATTTTCACGGGCAAACTAGAATATTCGTTTCGTATTATTTCAGGACCCGGATTAAAATCGGCTAGAAATGGCACTCCAGACATCTTACGTGACGCCGGAATTAAAAGAAACATAGCCGCTCCACCGAACCGTCCCGCCCCGCGTGCACCGACTGAGAATCGACTCCACGGGCTGTCGCGTCGTTTGAGCAGTTCTTCGGATCAAAATGCACCCGTTTTGCCGAAAACGTCCTCTCAGAAACGAAATGCAGCGCCGATGCCTGGTCGCACTACTAGCCGAGCCTATTTGGAAACTCCCGACCCTGGAAAGGCTGGGTGAGTTTTCGTTCTCTTCTCCAGTTACTTACAATTTTTAACCGTTGAAACCTTTCAGAGAAGCACGAAAGCAATTGGACGTATCGATTAACAAACCTTTACCGGGCGCTGGTAGACCCAAACCGAAGCCGAGGCCGCCGCCGAAACCGAGCTTACCCAAATGTAAAACGCTCTACAACTACGAAGCCCAAGACACCGATGAATTAAGTTTTGTGCAAGGCGAAGAAATCGAAATAGTCAAAGAAGGTAAGTTTCATCATTTGTTTTACGCAACGGACACTTTTAAGTTAATATGCTTGCTAACTTAAAATTCTTAATTCGTTCAGATTCGAGTGGCTGGTGGGTTGGACGCGTGCGAGGCAAAGATGGTTTATTTCCTTCAAATTATGTTGAAAAGCTGTGAATTTTTATTTTCTGCAACTTTCACATTTTCACTTTATTATTCTGGTGCTGTGATAATTTAATAACCGTTCTCAAATTGTGCTTGAATTGATTTTGATCAAACAATGAACAAGATTTTTTACTTCACAATAAGCATTTAAAAATAAATAGAAATTTCGTGTACACTTCGACTTACTTTAAAACATCAAATAAAAATCACTGCGAGAACTGAACTCAGCTCTCATAATCTTTGCAGTAAATTGCAGGCTCGTGATTCCGCTACATTCATTACACAACATCAGGTGAGCAAACAAATATCATTAATTGAAAAATAAATTACAACGTTTTTTTATTTTAGCCCTCAGTCACAACTTTCGTCGCCTGAGGACTTAAACGTCGACCGATCTTTTTGTTTTTATCATAGCTGAAAAAGCAGAAATGTCTACTATAGTATGACACGGGATTATCGAGATTTGTAAAATCACTCAAATGTCTCAAAATGATGATATCTCAAAAGAGAGTTCATCAAAAATAAATGCTAAAGCATAGCATGTGGAACGTCGAGGGTATGTAGCCTGCACGTACCTTAAAACAGCTTCCGGAATCGACACTTGATCTACGGGCACAACGGCGGACAGTTCTTCGAGTGATTGGATAAAGCAAATTTTCTTCGAAAACTTAGAGCTAACAATGCAAAGAACTCATTTAACAAAGATTTTGGACCCTCTAAAAACTCTTTGATTTCAAACCTGATAAACGGTTTTGTCATTGTGATCACAGTTTTAAGCCAGAGCGTTGCATGCACTAATAAGAGCCTCTTTAAATTCTTTTTCAGCCTGTAAATAAAATATAAATCTGTTGTGGTCGTCGAAGTTTTATCCGCAAAACTTCTTTAAAATGAAATATAAAACTAAACAAATGGGTAGTTGCTTTACTTCATCATGCAATTAATAATTTATTACAAACATCTACAGTATGCTAAAATAAAACAAATTACCTTCGATCTAAACCTGGTTCGGTGAAACTGACGTGCCTAAAACACCATATTGTCTTCAATCGCATTATAATGTTGCGAAAGAACAAATCATTATAAAAAATATTGATATAATAAAAGAAACCTGCTGTCTATCAAACGATAACATTTTCGCAACCAAGAAAATGCTGGCATTTGGTAACTAGTTGCACCACCTTGAAAAAATATGATAACATATTCATCCGCAACAACTGCATCCAGAACACTGACCGTGTATCTGCATGAAAGTAAGAATCGAAATGTGAACTCAAATTTACGCTAAGAATTAGTTACAAAAATAGATTATCCATTAAATAATGATAGTTAGGTACGTCGCGACTGGGTAGATAACAAGCTGCAAAAACAACAACGGCGTTTAAACCATCACCGTAGTATCCTGAAAAACACGGCAATTATGAAATCAAAATGATCCATATCAGTTACTGATCTAACCTCCGTGGGTAACCACTCTGCGATAAGGTTCCACCGCAGAAATATCAATCCGATATTCAACGCTACCTATAGTCACAGTCTTCCAACGACTTTCATCCGCCACTTCCGAAGCGGATAAATTCCATTCCGCCGCCCGTTGGCGGTTATGACTAGCCATCGGAGTATCATCTGCAAAATAAAAAAATAAAAATAAACAGACGAAAAAACTAATGTATGGTATCCTCCGTTTACTTTCCCATTCTAGTTCGTCTCCTTTTTCGCTTCGCTCGTCAGCAGTATCAACAACAGAAGCAGAACAGTCTTCGTACACAGTTCTCGAAACAGTTCGGCAATTAGTACCTTGTTTAGATGGCTCATTTTGGTATATTTCTAGTAAATCAGGATAATCGTCATCAGCCCACTGAAACACAATGTCGGAGATTGAAAAGGCTAATCAGTTCGGAGTAGGAATTCGTTAAAGTAATAAGTAAAATGATGAATTACTTGCGCAGACGTTATGTTGCTTCGTGGAGTAAAACCGGCGAATTCAGATTCCGAATCTGATAAATAAACCTGCGAAGCAGGACGTTGCAAATCGCGAGACTTATCGTTAGCAACACCGTTGGTGATTCGGGGCAATGCGGGTACTGAGATAGAGGAATTTGAATTCTGGTGCTCGCCGTCCTGTGTAACAGGTGAGTGAGACAGTTTCCTGAACAAAAGGACAAACGTTTTAAAATAAGTAAGGCGCAAGCTATAATTTTCCATACTAATAACCGACTTATTCATGTAGACGTCAACAAAATTTACGGACCTAATGAGGACGACGTTAGTCAATCCCCATTTTCCGAGATTACCACTCGCGAAAGAAGTTGCATTATGATCAAAATGTCAACAGAATTTACCTCAACCGTTCCTCAACGTCTCGGACTTCGAATGTCGCAATAGGCTCGCGAAATAAACTCGATGCTGCGACATAGCTATTCGGCGGAGTGGACGGACAACTTATTTTTGAACTGTCGACTGAATCTGTTAAAATGCTGCGAGGTTTAGATGGTGATAAAAGATTTCCACCCGAGTAAGCAACGAACGACTGTTCGGGGCGTGTTAATGATAATTCTTCGCGCGTGCCAAAATTTTCACCATCAAAACCAACAGAAGACGCATTAGGAAATGCTGCGGGTGGAGTGTCTGATTTACTATCGGCGTCACGGTGATTACTAAATGTTGAGCCGTCGAAAAGTTTCGGCATACTCTGAATTTCCTTTTCCAACTGCATTTGCGAACTTTCTAACGCATCGGCAATGAAGTCGTGGAGCATTGATTCATTCGGTTTACAATTCGCTGAATAGTCTAAAAACGATGCATTCATTTAAAACAGTGCAACAGTCGACGACATAATTATCAAAAGCGAACCGTGCTCGGCTGGTGGAAAATTTGCGTCATCCTCGTTCGATGGTACAAATGTATCGGTAAATGCTAACGGTGAAAGCGTAGGTTCGGAGCATTCCCTTCCTTCTTCCGGACTGAATTCTCGAGAGGGAACGGCCGAGTCGTCGTAAGTGATAGAGAAACTTTTGGCTAATCCGTGAGCATCCACGAAACGTCGAGCGGATGACCTCGGAGGTTGATTTTCAGAATCGTTTTTCGTAAAAGTAATTTCTTTTCCGAAACCACCCAGGAAAGTTTCCAAAACGGGTAAAATTTGCTTTCGGCTGATGGTCACGTTTCCCTGGTCGAAAGCGTCGATATCGTCGGAAGCGGTAACCGGATATTTATCGAGACGAAGGTCCGCTAGTCGATCATCGGTAAAAAGACAATCGCAAACTTGATGACGATAAATCGAATTTTTCGAAAAAACAGCCAGTTGCCGTTGCACTCGCTCGAAACTGTGCTCTACGAATAAGACGAGGAGGATGTCGACTTTTTTATTGGAACAAAACTCGCCGAGGTCTTTCGTTAGATTTTCACTTTTATTCACAAATTTCTGAACAAAAATGAGAATTCGGTTTGATTCTTTCGCCATCTTTCTTTACAAATAGGGTGCAACAATTTCAATTAAAAAACAATTTTACGACTAGTTTCAGAAAACTTATTTACTATTCTAATAGAAATTGCGTTCCAAAACAGAAGATTTTTGGAAAAATAGATTGAAGGTAATTTATATGCAAAATACTGCAGCTGCGATAAGTATCACTGAATATTGTTACGAACGTGCACGATCGATTGATCACTATACTGTACCGAAATGGATATTAAAACGCTGCTTGTTCCAATCGAAATTTGACTGTTCTTGATGGTTTTGAAATCTTTAGACAACAAGTCAATAATGGATGAATCTGCAAGAAAGTAGTACCGATTCAAAATAAGAATTTATTAGTAAAACAAAAAAAAACAGGTGCGCGATCTAACCCGAGACATCGCTTTTTAACGCAATGATCGAATCGTAATAGGTGTCGCTGTTTAAATCGAGAAGAAAACTTTGTTTTAGCAACCGACCGACGGCTACGTCTTTGTCGGTAGTCTTCCCAAACTTTATATTGAAATTAATAGTATCCGTTAGTATCGCACCTAGGCTAAAAACTTTGTAGCGACATAAGACACATCGAGGAACAGGGCGAGCGCGGCATTTTATTGCTTCGGAAACTGCGCGGACTCATTCTACTACCACCACTTGCTCGTACAAAATTTGAATCGGACGCTTTGTTGATAATTTGTACGAGGTATGGACCACTCGAGAACGGCATCAATATCTAAAACTTTCAGTCGAACAACCCGAAAATACCGGGCTCGCCCGTGAATTCATGCAGTTGTTTTTATCACGAGCTTACTGAATAATAACAATGCCACGTATTTTTCGTTTAAAAGCGAACTGTCAGTTTCATTTATAATTTCAGTAATCAAAGTACAACAAGACCCAACTTGCTCGATACGTTTGTCAGCTGGACTAAAATAGAACGTAAGGTAATAAAAAATGCAGGACGAACCACGGAATGTATCCTACATCAGCGAGAGGAGCCGCGCAGCTCGAAACCAGCATATCCGAAAGACTTAATTTTTGAACATGCAAGTAACACGCAAGTTGGTCCACGCAATTTCTCTAATTTCTTCTCTTCCTTTCATTTAACTATCCGTATTTAAAACGCCCCGCAAATTCCTCCGTTTAGACTACTCGTCTTAAATACGCTCAAAGATCAACCCTAATACGGTGTTAGGGGTTATAAGGTATAAACTGAACGGAAAGTAAGAAATCGAAAGATGCGACACGTCGACTGTAAATGCAGTACGTACAAATCAAAAGTTTCGTTTTCTCGTCGCTATTAGACTCAATAATGGACGAGAAAAAAACAATATGCTAAAAGGCGGACGATGTTTCTGAATTGCGCTCTTGTTGCTCGCTTCGTCACGTCGCACGTTGAACACGGTTTAACACTAAATAATGATTTGATCGCGTTCATAAACTGTTACTTCGGCAAAATAATTTCACAGTTGATCGAATGATGATCAACAATTTGAACGATAGCCGGCGATAAATGAATCTGACTGGGCGTTAAAGCAAAATGGTCGACCAAAACCAGCTTCAGTCGCCCTTCGGTCGAGTAGGCGGACAAATCGACCTTAAAATAAATACAGTAGTAAGAATAATAAGAGGGTACGCGCAATGTACTTTCGAAAAAGTTGCGTTTCATTCGATAGATTAATTTGAGAGCTGAACTCTGATAAAGGGTACGAAAGCCCGCCGAAGGACACGAGCCGACGGAGTGACAACCGAGTGTTTATTTAAATATAGATTTTGTTTTAGACATTAATTGTCTCTTTCGCGATTGCGCATTGATTGGCTGCATTGTTAGGGTTGTCTGGTTTTAGCGACGTTCGCACTTATGGCTTTCGACCGATTTGATTTCAGCTAACAAATTTCCGGCTTCGAATTTAAATCATAAGATTACTTCGCTGTAAAATATGAGAAAAGGTTGAATATCGAAGCCGAAAGTCGAATTTAAAACGAACACAACGTCTTTCCGCAAGCGATACAATTTTCTGCTCGTGTTAATCACGGGTAAAACGATCTCATTCGAATTATTTCTCTAAAATGCAAATTCAAAAATTTTGTGTAAGTATAATTTTTAGTTGGCAAAAAACTATCTGGACTAAGCTGGTAAATAATTACGCGGCCGTAATGGTCGGAAAGTAGGTATTAGTATAGTATGTGTCCACATTGGGCAAACTAAAAAGGCGGGTCCCTCACCTAGAAGAAAGCGGGCCCCTTATGTATAGCATGTGTCCACATTGGATTTTAAGATCTCTCGAGAAGGAAAAACGATTTATCACTTATTAAACACATTTGTCATGTAAATAAAAATTCGATCGTCAAAATCAAATCAAATTTACACGGAAAAAAACGGAATTCGGGAATAACAGGAATCATCATCATCATTCATATTAATGGGAATTGCCTGACGATTTCTGATGATTTCTAAGCCTAAGCCTAAGCCTAAGCCTAAGCCAATGTGGACACATACTATACTAATACCCGGAAAGTAATTGATGAGACATATCGTACCTCTCTACAGCGAGAACTGAACGTATCTTACAATTCTTGTCTCCGCTAAAGTTCACTTATCAAAATACAGAAACAAAACCGAACGCTTATAGTATGGTACAGGCGTACTTTCTTATCGAGAAAAAATGCGAAAGTCAGAGTACTGACGACGCTGTCGAGATCGGCCGATTCGTTTCCCAAAACCACTTTGACATCTTTCTGCGAGATAGTTTTCGATATCTAAAAACGATATTATACCAAATCTTAAAATAATGAAACTAAAAATCGATACAGCATCGTACTATATCGCATTTGGTAGAACTACAAATATAACTGCAAAAGTAAGAACGGAAAGCTCGGTAAACCTACTTGATAAGATTCTTTTATATAGACCTCCATAGCAACGCAATCACGAACCTTATTCGCGCTGAGCTATCGCATTGATAAGAACGAGAGAATTCTGTAAAGCAAAAGGTCTGCGATTTCTGGATAGTCCGAAGACAATTTCTCGGTGGAAATAATCGTCGTCAACATTAGGCAATAATTTCGGACGCCCGTGCTTCCGTTCCGTCTCAACGCCAGCTCATTTTAGGCGCAGTGCAATGGATTTATCGCCGAGTTGTACCGCAGTTGCGCAACATTTTAAAACATTAACGCTTTCCAAATAAAAACGCGCGCTTATCTTTTAAATCGATTTGAATAAAATAGTTCAGTCAGGTGGGGTCAGGTCAAGTTATTACTGGCAAAAGTGTTTCAAAAATCTTAAAATATTATTTGATATTGTGTTAATAAAAAAATTCCGTTAACTTGTCCGTCCTGCGTCACATTATTTTTTCTACAATTATACAAAATCTAAAATCAATTTTTCAAACAGGTCTTAGCTTACAAATTTCCGTCTTCACATAGCGAAAGCTGCATGCAGCGGCCGCCGGCAAAAATGCTTTGATTATTCTAAATATCGTTACATTTGTTTGTGATTATACGAATTCGGGAGACATATTCAAATTCAACGAAACCGTAAATAACAAGATTAAAAGCGCTAAAATTTCTCTTTCAGCCTTACTTCAAATCCAGCAGCAGGCGTTTTTTAACAGCTGCGGAGAGAAACCTCCCTAATTTTTTTCTCTAATTTTGACCAATATTTTGTTATCAAGCACGAGAAGTAGAAAACGACTTACGCAATAGAGTAAGTTTCGTTGAAGGTTTTGCAATAACAACGAATATGAGCGTTTTAGTTAAAACTGTTCTACCTATTTTTTCTCCTATCAAATCGAGCTTATATACCAATATTTTGAGCAAGTAGGAAAAAAGTTTAAAAAAAACATCATTTATTGTTTTCAATAAACCGTAAGACGCCGTTCGTCAGATGTTACATAAATCATTTCAAAGATTACCATACACGTTTATAAACGAGTCAATTATTTTCTTGTATAAAGAACATCTTTCTTAGCTTCGTTTCAAAATTATCGACAATTCAGCTTTCGAGTTTAGCAATACCGCTGAAATGATGATAAAATAAAATAAAATCAACAAATCGCAGTAAAGAAGAAATGAACGTACAAGAAAAATTAATATTGCTGAGAAGCGGGTTGATAGTATTGAGGCGGGTACCGATGCCCGGAACCGTTGGTAGGAGGAGCACCGCTTACGCCGTATCCAACATCTTGCGATAGTAACGTTCGCTCCATTTGCGAACTCGAAGCGTCTTTGACATAATGATCCTGTAAACTCGAAACGTCGTACCGCATTCTGTACTAGGAACATTTCTTTACGATACTTGGCTGAAGTCCGATTGGGATAAACCGGAAAGTAGAGTAGGTTGACTGCTTCTAAACGGCTGTCCAACGCCGGACAAAAATGCTCCTTGCGTCAAAGGCCCTTGCGAAAACCCGCTGTTGTATACGTCTTGACTGGCCTGAGAATTCGTATAATCACCCACGTAATCGAAACGATCTCGTTTGCGAGGCATTCCACCCGGTGGCCACCTCGGCTTCTGACCTTAAAAAACGACCCCGAAACATTCGCGTATGCAACTGCTTAGCAAAAACGGATAATCCGATCGAACCAGAATTCGGCATAGGCGGCGGTTGACCGTAAAATGGAGGTAAGAGCGGCGTCGGCGGTGCAAACATATTTAATGGAACAGGAATGTTTACTCCGGCCACGTGATGCAACCTTTCCGTCATGATGTATCCCATCGGATCGTGTAGGCCGCGATAATCCGGGCGAAAAGTACTAGGGATGCCTGAAACTTGCGGCGTCGAGAGTTAACGATTAATAAACGATTTCTTAAAACAAAGAACAGTCGAGTACCATTGATAAGACGGCTTCTATCGTAAACGCTGCCAGGTATTATAGCTTCTTTCGCGTCGAACATGGCGCTACTCATGAAGCGACCACCCTGAAAGAATGGCGCTCGTAGTAACACGTTAGAAACCAACTGATGCATCGGGCGGTAGCAGTAACGTGTTATAAAAAAATGAATACGTTAAATAAATACGAACAAACGATGCTGATCCACCCATCCTGCGGAACTACTACTACCCGGCGATACTCGACAACATAGAAAGCGTAACATAGGTAAATTTTCGGGTGAAAAATATTTACCGGATTCGAAGCATTCGTTAATGCGCGCGGTTTAGAGAACTGTATGGGGCTTTCTTTCAGCGCGGTCAACGGTCCTTCCACTAAGATTCGTTTTTCCTTATAAAACACTAACAAATGATGCCACAATTGCTGCCGAGACAGAACTTTCGGATTTCCAACAATTATAAGTCCGTATTTGGCTCGCGTCAGGGCGACGTTCAAACGACGAGGATCGTTCAAAAATCCAACTCCTTGGTGTTCATTAGATCTGACGCAAGAAAGGAGAATTATATCTTTCTCACGGCCCTGAAAATAAAATGTTTCAAATCCAAAAGAACTCGTTATCGTCCCAATAATTAACCACCTGAAACGCGTCCACGCTGGCAACTTCTATTTCTTGATAAAGTTTCGAATGTAAAGAGCCTTGATATTGCATGTACTGTACGATGTAAGCGCGTTGGCCTTCGTACGGAGTGATGACACCGATTTGTTCGGGCTGAACTCCAGATTTCAAGAACTTTGTCACCAGTTTTTCGATATTGGCTGCTTCGGTTCGATTCAAATACGATGTACCGGAGCCGCTGATCTCTTCTTGGCCGGTAGTTGTCCAAAAGAAAGAAGGCTTATCGGACTGCGGCCACCCGAAATCTACTCCGATTAAACTCCGTTCAGCTTCAAACAAACGATACTTAACTTTATAAAGATGCGTGAAGAAGATCAAAGAGTACGACGAGACGACCGACGTTACAATTTTTATACCTTCAGTGACACCATTTTGCAAAGTTCCTTCGTAGAAAATGTTGCTCGGGAAGGCGGATAAAGCGGGATGCATACGATACTGAACCTGGAGGCGAATCGGCCTGATACCCAACACGACTAATCGTTCGAACAAAGATTGACTGACCCCGGCTCTGGCGGCTTTTTTACACATTACGACGGGCCCCAACTGACAATGGTCCCCGACTAATACCAGCTGAAAAACGTTTATTCGCATCATCTTTTCGATACGCGATAAATCAATCAGACACACTACCTGTTTAGCGCCGCAAACAACTGGAACCATGCATTCCGGCTCCGTCGATTGAGTTGATTCGTCGACGAGCACGCATCGAAACTTCATGCGCGCCAACCTCGGATCGCCGGCTCCGACGCAAGTGCAGCAGATGACGTCGGCGGCTTGAAGAAGTTCTCTTTCGCAAGCTTTTTTCAAAGCCCTGTACCGTTTTTCATCGGAACTGCTTAATTCTCCTACTTCGTCTTTCAACTGTTGCAGTTTTTGCAATTCAGTCTGACTAAATCAACATTGAATACATTCGAAAAATGAATGTATTTATCTTCGAATAGTCTTTTAGTTACCCTTCCATATTTCTAATTTGATTATGTAAAGCCAGAAATGTAACAGGAGAATCAATGGCTTCGCGCGATTTAGCACATAATCGAACGACCTTTAAACCCGTGCGATGAATTTTTTCCGTCAACTGATCAACAGCGATATTACTCGGCGCGCAAACTAACATAGGGCCGCCAGTCTGCCGTACCAAATGATAAACAACTGTCGCTGACGTAACTGTTTTGCCCGTACCAGGAGGACCCTGAAACGCGATAAAGCAACTTGAAATTTGCAACCGTTGAAAATGGACCAAAACGTAACGGTACGTATTATTATATGGACGAATATTCGTCAGATATACGTCGAAAAATTGCAATGGGTAAGTGAAATCACGCCGAAAGAAATGTGGAGACTGTACCTGAATTAAACTTAAAGGCCGTTGAAGAACTGTTTTGACCGCGTATACTTGACTGTGATTCAGTTCGGGAAGGCCCGGCGCAGAAAACCTTTTGGGCAATTGAACTTTAAACAAAATATCGTCAACTTCGTGACCCAACAACTTGTGGTAAATATAGCTTGAAACGGACGACTCGTCAATCGCGAATGTGCGCAAAGCCGCTTGCATTCTACAACGCTCAACAAAGTAAAAGTACAGTTAAGAGGAAAATATGTTAACATAAAAGTACCTATCGAACGATGTAGATTTCCAAACAAAATCAACGGAAAAACCGTGACTAACATCGGCAGGAACACCAGCGTTGCTTTTTAATTCGATGCCAACTTCTTCGCCATGATCTAAAACGCGGCGCATATAACCCGAGCGATCAAACTAGGAAGACTAATCAACGCATACTATCTGGTATTTTCAATACGTGACCAACACCCGACCATTCTTTCTCCCCACCGGAGCAGTGCAATCTTAACTCGTCACCCGCCATCAATTTTACATCTGCAAAAATTCATCAAACGACATAAATCCCGAGAACAAACGCATACGTATGAGAAATGTCAACCTTCATTCATTTTGCCCAAGACGAAAAACGCCAACCGTTTCTTATTTAAGCCAACGTCCCACCGAACTGTGACACTTTCTTGAGTTTGAGCTTCTTTCATTCTCTTATCGTATTCCGCTTCCAATTTAATTAAAGGAGTGAACACGCGCTGATACTGATACGCATCTTCGTACCTGAAAGAAGCATACATTTAAGAGGTGAGAGGGCTGATACTGGGTACTCAAAAACGTTGGAAAACAGCCCTGAATCGTTTAAAAAGCATAAGAAACGCATTTTAGCTGCTTTTCTTGTAAAATTCACTGACTTTAAGGCAAAAATTTGTAACGGCAAGAAAAATGAATAGCGAAAAAATTGAGTACAGTAATTCAAAGTTATTAATTTTTCAAGCACGCACCTGAGCAAGACTTGTTCCGGTTCTTCATCTACGCCAGGTTTTTCGAGATCTTCTATGGCCGCTTCGGGATTATCCTCGAATAAAGGTAGAAAGGCAAATAATTAATTTGAGTAAAATAAATAAAATTGGCCGAAAAAATAAACCTTCCATAGCTCCTCTAGTTTGTTCATCTGAACAGTGCTAATTTGACGAGCGCGTAGCTGTTCTTGTTCGGAAGGTACTTTGACTAACCACGACAAAAACTGTCTGTCGCTAATCAACGGCTTCCATTGCGACTGATCCCTAGGTAAAAAAAAACTGGCTAAACGAGAATGACAAATTAACAACAGAATCGTAATTTCTTTACCAATTCATATCTTTAAGACTGCTTTGCGTTGCGCAAGGCTGACGACAAAGCAGAACCACTACTGAATCTGCTTTGGCGGGGATAAATCCAAGCAGAAATACATTACGACAGCCGCAGTTGTAACATTCTAGCAAAGTATCGCCTAAGGGCCCGTCTCTATGCAAAGTGACTTCTTTGTGTTTCGCTCGAACAGTGTGATGCACGATGTGACTAAAATCAGATGTTAACTAACGAACGAGGAACCGATTACGAAATAATTAAAGCGAAAAAGTGCAACCTGCCGGACGTATTGCCGCGGCCGTTGCAAAACCATTTTTTGCACTGATTACAATGTACGACGGCGGCGGGATCGTGAATACCGCAATATCTACAGGCGTGCTTGGGTAAATCCTTTTTGTAAAATCCTCCGCCTTCGTCATCTTCATCTTCATCGTGAAACGTTAGTTCGGAGCCGCCTTTTCGAATCGCGTCTCCGACGAGTTCATGTTCAACTTGAGCCTGTAAAAGTAGATTACAATCGACCAATCGATGGATTGCGCACAGGTAGGCGGCAACGGCCGTCGCGGATCCCCTACTAACATTTAAATACAGTATAGAACAATCGTCCAATATTTCTAACAGTTTTCGCTTCGAGCCAGATGATTCTTAAGACCTTACTCCGTATTTGGACTATTCAAAATTTGCAATGTAGAAAACAGGCGCGCGTTTCTTGCTGAACCGGGAACCGTCACAGACAAATAAACTGAGGCTTACCTGAGACTGACTGCGAACATCGACGTGGCTTTGAGTTTGCGAAGGCACGGTGAAGTCGCCGAAATCAAATTCGGAATCTTGGGTTGCTCCCGGGCGCAAGTCTACTCCGTCGTCCGGATCCAAAAATGTTAACGTTTGGGAAGCTGGTCCGTAGGAGTCCATTTCTTTCAAAAGAAAATTAAAAAGTTCGTTGCGCAAAGCCGGTCGAATATATAAAATTTCACAAATTCTCATCATCGAGCAAACGCAAGAACATTGAGCGATGGGTTGAAATGTTGTAAAACTACACGAACCTACGGATCAAATTGTATAGAATTTGCGGACGGCTCAAAATAATTTCGAACCTTATGTTCTTATGTTCTTCTTTCTAACGAACATAAAACACGAACCGTAAATGTTCAAAAATCGAAAATTTCGAATGGTCTCACCCGGAGGTTATTTTCGACAGGGGGGGGGGGGTTGTTATTTTTGAGGGGGAATGTTCCATTTTAATTACTTCAGAGTCACTATTCATACATCAATAATAACGACTAAAAAATCGATGAAAATTTTCGAACAACAAACCGTTTTAAATGCATTTTTTACAGGTTTTGCTTTGTAAATCACCATTTTCTGATAGAATTCAGCTGACATCATTAAGAAAGGCTTTCTGTAACAATGGACCAAACGCCTGAAGAGTTGGATGAGTCAAATTTTTATGTATTGAGCTAATTAAATATTCCGATGGAGAATTGTTCTCTGATTCGAAATATGGCAACCATTTTTAAGAATAGCGATTTTTCGCCGAGTTATTCCGTTTTGAATGCGAGCAGGTAGAGCATTTATTATTGTTTAGCAAGCATTTGGTTAATTTGCGGACTAACCAATTGTCATGCAAGATAGTTTGTATAGTTTTTTATGCTCTATTAATTTTATAATTTACAATGATTACGTAAGATGTTACGCTCATAGAAGTAATATTTATTATTGTGTAAGTTTTGATTTTTTAGTGCTTTTTACGCTATATTTCACTCAAAACATTTCGGACTGGCACAGTTTTTTTGATGGAAGCTAGTAAATTATATTAGCTTATGATTTACTAATTTTCATCGAATCCATTCACTGTTTCACATGTTGTAGATCAATGACTGAATCCATCATTCACGTTTTGTACTTAAAATGTACCACTTTTTGTGAGCGACCCCAAAAAATGAAACTATTGGCTTTTTAAATCTGATACATTTCCTAGTTCAGAATTCATCGCTTAGTCCAAGAACGAAAACCGTTTTAAAAAAAATGATTTTTTAAAATATTTTTGTAACAGTATAATATATAAGCTTGAAAATTGCTCCCAAAAACAAATTTGGCTTGTTTGTGCACATATATTTTGATATCTTTCGATTCAATTTGTATGCAATCAACATGTAAACAAGGTACAAACATGCAATATGAAGTTTAATGAAGTAGATCACTTATTGTTCTATCGAAATCTTTCGTTTTTTAAAGTTTACAACTTAAAAAGTTATGCCGCAACGAGTAACATTTCTCTCAAGCAACATCACAATTTTCGGTACTTATCCGTTATATCACTGGCACTGTAAGAGGCACTGAAATTATCCAGACAAAACTTTGTTAAACAAATGTGTTCAAATTATTTTAGTGTAAAGTCCTTTGCTGAAATGTTTACGGCGAGGCATGTTTTCATGTTTATACAAAGAAATAGTCGAAATAAGTAAGAGTAATTGGCTCTATACTGGTATAAGGTAATTTTCAATTAAGGGTCCCCCCTTTACGATTTTTTCTTTTGTTTTGCATGGTCCCCCCTTTGGATTTTTTCCCTTAGGCTTAGGCTTAGGCTTAGGTAATTTTCACATAAGGGTCCCCCACATCCGCGCGAAACCACAGTTTCTATCCGATCTACCTGTTTGAGCACTCCTTCGATGCAGAAAAATGTCGCGAATTTAATGGTACAAAAATTTTCAAAATCCGTCTTGCAGTTTTTTTTAAAATCGCATTTTA
>JAQGBA010000064.1:0-78784 GCA_034698125.1 Prionchulus punctatus | reverse complement strand
ACAACGACAAACACGACAAAAGTCGCGCGACGATTTCGCGACGTTTGCCGATCAGCAATTCGGCGAGAATTTTCTTCAGCTTCGTCGTTTTAACTTCGTCCGTCGACGATTCGTCGTAGAATATTTCGCCCGTCACGTCGTCGAATAAATACGACGAACGAACGAACTTATCCACCAATTTCACTAAGGCGATCATCGCCACGTCGCACGGATCGTGATAAGAACGAAATTCGTTGTTGCCCAACAGTTCCGATTTTCCCAGTCGGAAACAAAATCGCGGATTACCGGCGCCGTTCGGCATCGTCGGTTGGCCGTGAACGTTGCACGAATTCAAATAGTAACGCAGCGCCGACGACGCCGACAACGTCAGACGAACGATCAAATCGACATCCACCGTTTTGTAATGCTGATTTTGCAAGAATTCGATTAGTTTTGTCAAAACGTCCAACGGACACGTTTCGATTGACGAAAAACAACTAAAAACCAAAATAAAAGTCGTGCTAACGTTCGAAACGCGTTAAAAATGAAAACTGCGTTCTTTCCTACTTGAGCGAGAGCATTTCTTCGAGGCATTGAACTAAAACCGTTTTGAAAGGAATACTTAGATTTTTATCGTCCGAACTGAGGCAGTAGAAATTAATCGATTGTAACAAATCGTAAAAAGCTTGAGCGACGACGGGACCGCCCTTAAAAACGAAACACTTACTATAAATTCTGAACGTATAAATAGAAAATTTTCTCGTTAATTACTCTTCCGGACACCGATAACGAACCGGTGGAACGAAAAAATCGGGTTAAAAATTGTTTAAACCGATCGTTTTTCAACATATTAACGACGACGTTGTTCGTACGATTTGTCGAATCCTGAATAGCACAAAACTCTTGAAAATAAAAAAGGACCGTATTAAACGATTACGAGAAATTTTATTGCCTTAGCTTGAGCGCAAAACGTCAAAGTTTTTAAACTTAACGTCCAAACTCGTTCCGAAACTTCGACCGACTCGACGAGCCAATTCATGAAACGTTCGACGGCGGAGTAGGATAAAATTAATTGCGGATATTCGAAAGAAACAATGGTCGGCATATCGAGGTCGTTTCGTTTTTTGCCTAACAAAAAAAACAAAAACAAATTTACCGACCGGCTAGAGTTGCAAAGGAGCTAAGATCTTGTAACTTACTCGTTTGTTTGGGCGTCAGCGCCCAAAACAATTGTAACAGATTTTCGACGCAGTCGTTCGGCGTTTCTCCATTTAGCGAATCGAAAACTGAACTCAGAGCATTGCTGAGGACGGCCGACGACGAGAGATGAACATGGCTAGCGATAGTGTCCGAGCGAACCAACGAAAATTTCGGCGGCTTCTTCATCGGCGACGCCGTTTTCAACGACCATTTCAACGACGAATTGTTGTTCAACAACCACCGACGTACTTCCACTTCGTATCGCCAACCGAATTGACTTTCCATTCGATCGTCCAACGACGTGGAAATCGGCTAAAAAAATTGCACGAATAAGACGGTCGAAAGCAAAAATCTCGTCGTCGCGTCGCGTATTACTTGCAACAGATTTAATTGTTCCGTCAAGTCGACGTCGGTGATCGAAAAACCGTTCGGCATTAAAATCTCAGCGGTCAACAATTGCTGTTGAGCCGACGACGACGACGGCGAATCTTTTTGTTTCACAATCGAAAACGTCGACGACGAAATTGGCGAAAACGGTTCGGCGCTGCCCAACGGTGTATCGTTATCGGACTCCAATTGAATGCTCGACGAATCGCTATCGTCGACGTTGGCGTTCTCCGCTTTGGACGCGGTCGCGCCGGTGTCCGACGTCGACCCGAGCGACGGGTAAGGTTCAAGTGGACCTGAAAGAAAAAACAACAACAAATAATCGTCGTCGTTTCGTCAAAATCGGTCCATACTGCGAATCGTACCCAAATCGACTAAAACTGAATTGTCGTGCGACGACGAGCCGATATTCGAAACGGTCGACGACGCTAACATGGCGGAGGCGGACGCCGCCGACGTTTGCAATTGTTCGCAAAGTTTCGACAGGGCGTCTTTTGCGTGCGACAAATTGTCGGTCGACATGGCGCTCGCCGACGACATCGAGTTGGCGAACGAATGATACAATGACGGCACCCACATGTCGGGCGGCGGCGGCCCCATCGAGCCGAAACTGGGCGGCGGCGACACGTCGGCCCACGAAATTTGATGCATGAATCCGGCGCCGGACGAGGGCGGCAGGCCGGGCGGCAGCGACGACGAAAAAATAGCGTTGCCCAAAATGTCCATTACGTATTCTTTTCCATAATTATGCAATTGGACGTATTTTTGAACTTGTTTTTCGTATTGTTGAACCTGAACAACAAAAAAACACATTACACGTCGTGCCCGATGCACTTTCGCGGTAAAAAATACGAACGAACCGTCATCGACTTTTCCGCGATGGCTTTCTCGGCGTTCTGCGCGGATTTGATCCAACTTTTCAAATGTTTGAACGGCAAGCCGTTGGCTAATTTCGAATAAATACTTTCTTTGCACCTGAAGCAAAACTTTTAACGTCGTTGCCCGATAAAACGTGAACTATAGTCACTGGATAATTATAGTCGATGAACAACTATAGTTAAGTTACTAAAGAAAAAATTAGCTTTACATGTTCCTCAATTCGTTTCGCCTTTTTTCTTTATCGATGTCGGCTTTACTATTGGAAATATCTTCCGGTTCGGCGTTGGACACTAAATTTTCGATCATCTGTTGAGCGCCGCTCGGAGTATCGGGAATATCGTTGGAATCCAATTCCAAAACCGACGACGACGACGGCGTCGTAATTGCCGACCCGTCGTTTGACACGGTCAAGACGGGAAAGCTAGGCGTCGTCGACGATGAAGCGACGTTGAAATTCGTACCGAATACGTCGTTCAACGTATCGACATCGGTCGACGACGGCGCGGCGCATATTGACGACGAAATCATGTTGGATTTAGCGGCGAGATCGGCGAGCGACGCCGTTAGCGCGCGACGACGCACGCAGCTCGTTTCGCCTTCGAGAAAATCTTGTATCAAACAAACGAACGAATGTCGAACGCAAACGTTCCTCGACGACAGCGCGTAGTCGATTAATTTTTTAACGTCCAATTCGGAAAATACGTCCATCAAATGTAAATACGGGCGAGAGCAACGAGCGACAGCCGATAAAACCTAAAATTGGGAGCAGTTATCACAGTTGGTGAGTGACTATAGTTGACCAAAGGTTATAGCTATCGAGCGACGTTAGCAATTCATTGTCTATAGTTGGCGGCGGCTTCTTACTTTAGCAAATAAAACAAAATTTTCGGCCGTTAAATGAAGGTCTTGGTGTAGAATGCACGCTGCCATTTTTTTAACGACTCGCGCGCATAAAATCTGAGGCAAACGAAGCGTCGACTTTCGGCTGCGTCGAACTTGTTTCGTACTCGATCGCGACGAACTTGAGACAGTTTTCGCAACCTAAAGCGACGATAAACGATTAAAAAATAATGAAATCGAGGCATTTTTGCGAAACGACCTTAACGCTGGGCGATTTAGGTGTCGTCGACGATTTCTCCATTAAAGCGTTAAGTTCGCCGCCGAATTTAAACGCTTTCATACTATCGACCGCCTAAAAACAAAACAAAAATTGACTCTATTGTACGATACGAGCTAAAAACTGATTCGACAACGTACTTGACTTTTTAACAACGAATCTTTAACGTCGAATTTCGATCGTGCGTCGTGGTCAATCGACGTGCTGTAGAAATTCGCTCGAGAATATTCGCCCAAAACAAAGTTCCAACGATCGCCGACGATTTTGCCTTCAAATCGAAAACGACAAATAATAAACAAAACTCATTCGCAAAGTTGCTGTGAATGACGTACATCTGGGAAAATAATCGAATCCCGTCGACAGCAACATAACCAACCAAATTATTTTTCTATCCGATACGACGTCGGCTAAGGATGAAAACGCGGTCGGTAAATCACGATCAGAAATATAAAAAAATTTGTGGTTACCTTGCGATAGAATGGAATCCAATCGATTGAGAATTTCCGAAAAAATAAAATCGTTGCCGGCGGCGACGGAACGTTCAACCAGATAAGACAAAATCAAGAAAACCCTACGAAGAGAAAATTGGGCTCAATTAACGGCCACAGTCGACACGTTTCTTGTTTTTCAACTTACTTTTCGCACCACTGAATACTGGCAGCGTCGGATTTGAATTTGTCGAGTACTTCGGCGAAGAAATTCCCCCACCATTCGGTGGCGCCCGCCTGTTGCAATACCCAAATGCTGCACAACGCCTGCAGGCTCACTGGGCCGCGCATGCAAAACTGCTCGAATATTTCCACCGTCGCTTCCAAGTCCAACGGTACGTTGAACGACGACGACGGCGTCGTTTCCAATTTACAAAACGAACTCAGCCGCAGCAAGCAGCCGAACACCAGCTCGCTCATCACGCGCAATTTATCCGTCGAACACATCGACAACGACGAACATCGGACGACGGCGCTGGCGAACGAATCGAGCGACGTCGACGACGACGCCGGCGCGCTGAGGCGCGAAACGGTGCGCTGAATTAAATTATACTGAAGCTTGACTTGCATGCATTCTTTGTACGCATCGCGCAGTAGATTGTCGAAATTTTGTTCCTTCGTCACTTCCCACAGGCGGGCGGGTTGCTCGAGCAAGTCTTTCAAAAAACAGCACGCTAAACTATAGCGGCAGCGTAGGTCTTCGGCCAGTTGACGTAGATTATCCAACGACAGCGGCATGTCGACGTTGGCCAATTGGATTGATTGATTCGCAGATTGTTGCATGCCATCGCCCGTCGAATCGACAGCCATGTCCAACTGCCACGGTAGCAAGTATGTGTAACCGTAAAAACAGCCCAACGGAATTTTCGACGAACACGATCCCAGTCCGTAGCGACCGATATAAGTAATCTGAAATTAAACGGTGCGCGACGTAGTTCCTCGCGTTAGATAACTATAGTTCCTCTATCAACTATAGTTCCTTACAACTATAGTTGCGCTCGACTCGAAAAACTATAGCATGCTAACTTTTAAAAATTGGCACAACGCCGGCGGCTGCAGGTCGCAGGCGACGAACGATTTTCTTCCGATGTCGCTGCATACGACCAAACGTTGGCCGTCGATCGTTTCCGATTTCAACCACACGTCGATTGACAACGAGCCGAGGTCGCTGCACTGCGGTAGTATGAAATCCGTTAGCAATATCGGCCGGCCGAAATTTAATACGACGAATTTTCGAGCTCCTGTATGTATGAAAGGAAAGATATGTTTCAATTTTATGCCACTTTCGCGTGGGCCGACGATGCAGATTAAGGTTTCTTACCCGAATTCATTCTGTCGATAAGTAAAGCTTGCGGTGACGGAGGTTTAAGTAAATCCAAAGGTACCAAATTCAACGTTTCATCCTGAAAATAAGTTCATGAAACGGATTTTATCCCGATAGCGAACAAACCACGACGCACTTTGATATTTTCGGCGACAGGCGCGGCGCCGGTCGTCGTCTCGTCCGACGAAAACTGATTATTAAACGAATCCAAATTGGCTTCCGAACTTACGGGCGACAGTTGATACGGCGATAAAGGGGTTGGCGTCATAAATGGCGTAGTCTTGGGCGTCGTCGGTACGCCGAACGTACTGGCCGACGACGCTTGCGTAGTCGACGTCGGTTCGGCGGCGAGCAACGCTTCAAAAAATAGGAAAAATCATAAACTTTTTATTGAATTCATAAACTGCCTCGAATTGCATTCGCTCACCGACGTGTTCTTGCAAATTTCCTTGTAATTTTTGCTTTTCCTGTTGCAGCGCCAACAACTGCATTTGTTTGCTCAAAATATTTTGAACTTGTTGTTTCATGCTCGTGACGGCGTTGGCCAACGCCGGATTGCCGGCTTGCATAGTTTCGTATTGAGAAATGTCCGGTATGGGTATCGGCCCGGGTCCGCTGCTCGACGCCACCGAGCCGCTCAGAATCGAAACTGAGAGACCTGAAACGAGCAAAAAATGTTTCGAGAAACGACAGGCTTTCTACCGAAAAGGATCAATACCCGTTTCGAGATTTTCCAAACGAATTCCTTCGGACGAACACTGGCACGTGAATTGCAGCGGTTCAACTTCGAGCAGTCCGTAGAGATGTTCGCGATCCAAACGTATCATTTTTCCCTTTCGCGGCGAAACCATGGAATTAAGCGATTTCGCATATTCGATTCCCATGACGTCGGCCCAATCGATTTCGTCCTAAATAAACACGGCTAGTTAAACTATTTTGCACACTTTATAAGAACTATAGAACGAAATTCAGTCAACTATCGGTCATGAACGATGACTGATCACTGATTAACTATAGTCACAAGCAATAGTTACTCAATAAACGAAGGCAGCAGACGACTATAGTTACTGGACAACTATAGTTTCTGGTCAACTAAAGACACTGGACAAGTAATCAATTACGTTTCCAAATGGATTTATGAAATTCGCCGTTAAACAATTTCCATGCGCCGTCGCGGCGGCGTACGAGAAAGGTTGCTGCGGACGAGAAACGAGTTGCAACGTTGGGAAGGGCAATTCGAACATTTCCAAATCGAACGGCAATCCGCACAATCCGTATCTGAAAATGAAAACACATTTTCGACCGGGAACACGATTTTTGACCGATGAAACCAGTTTCGTGCTTACTTATTGGATAAAATTTGATGTAATTGGTCGGTTTTCTTGACTAATTCCTGCCCTAGGCGTCGTAAAAGCGTAAGCAATTCTTCGCTCAACATCCACAAGTCGGTCGGTTGAAGTCTAAACGTTTGTTCCAAAAGTACGAACAGCCACAGCAGACATCCTGCGGATTGACAGGCGGGTGCGAATTTCAGAAACCGAAGCAACGAAGTCTTCAAATTATTTAAAAATAATCCAGCGTCGATGTCGATCGCGCCGTTTGATTTCAAAGTTCTAAAAAGAAACGGTAAATAACGAAAAGAAACAAAAGAACATTGATTCAAACGTTTCGCTCGCGTACCGAAATAGAAACGCTACGAAAACGGCAAATTTTCTCGCAATCGAACGCGAATTCGACAAAAAAACGCATTTGACAATACTATCCAAATGGTTCGAAAATAAAATTGCGATGTTACGATTGACCTTGCTGAAATAAAAGCAAAATAAATTATCATACAGATAGTAACCCGCTATAGTCAATGGCAGTCTATAGTTGATTATAGTCTATAGTTGTTGGTAAGTCGTATAGATGATTTTCGAGCGTCTATAGTTGATAGGATGACTACGACGATAGTTGAATTCTTACTTTGAACTAGCGTACACTTGACTAACGACGAACGTTAATATATCGACGACGACCGATTGAAACCACGATTGATTTGGATATGTAAATTTCGTCGATTCGCCGGCGAATAGTTTCAACAGCGTTTCGTGAAAACTAAAATTCTGCACCATCGCAATTCGTTGTTTTCTAAAAATCGATAAAAACACGGGTTCAAAAAAACGGTCGAATAAGAATCGTGTAAAACAAATTACCTGTCTTGACCGACGGTAATTCTTTTGGCTTTCCAGAGAGTCAACGAGATTTCTTGAATCCAATCGCATCCTCGTAAATCTTCCAACTTTTTCATATCGGAAATGCTTCTGAGAAATCAAAAAAAAAAACGATTGATAACGAGTAAAAGCAAAAAATTTGTCGCAAAACGACGCGTAATATGAAAGAAAACAATCGAAACCGGGTCGAATTCAATTTCAACGAAGAAATAACTTACTTTTGATGAATGACTTTGAGTCCAGGTTGCAAAGTTTTTCCAAATGGACTGGCAGCGGCCTTCGTGGCGCCGTACTTTTGGTAAAACATTCCGGGCGTTTTAATATCTTTTAAACTGTTTTGTTCGGCGATTCGTGCGACTTTTTTCTGAAATCGTAACACAAAATCGAATAAAATTCAACGATAGCGAGCAATAAATAAAAATAACAAAAATCTAAAACAGTACGTGTTGAACTCGTTTCTTGTATTTTTTTGTTTCGCTTTCTTCGCACGTCGCTTGAATGTGAATTAGAAACGTTCGATTTTTCGAGTAAGAAAAGACTAAAAACAAGAAAAACGCACATAAAAAGGAGCAAAATTCCATCAAAAGTTGTTTTAAAAACAAGCGAAACGTGCAAAAAACTAAAACACACTAACGTGGCGTAGAAAATTGGATTAATCCGCTTTGATCGTTTAAGTCTAATCCAACGGCTAAATCGATCGGACCGCAAACAATTTTCGCGTTTAATCCTCGTAGGAAATCTTCGTCGAAAACGCGATTTTTCAAAAATCCGTTCGGTATTTTCTGTTCGACGTCGGGCGACGTCGACGATTCGGCGTTTTTCGATGCCGAATTGACGTCCTGTCGACTAGAACTACGCGACAACTGCCTCGGCAATTGTTGCAATAAAGTAACCTGAAAAAGAACAGTATTGAACCGATAAAAAAATGTTTGGCAATTAAACGTAACGAGCAAATATTCGTTTCATACTTGAACGAAAGGCGGGCCGGGCGTACTTTGACGTAAAGTAAATTTGAAATCAACGTGATTTATGCAATAATTCGCCGGCAGATTCATTTCGAATATGTGTTCTTTCCAAGTGTCGCTGCAACAAAAAAACAATGGTCAACCAGGATAAGTAACTCAAATCATCATTCAACTATAGTTCCATTGAAATTATAGTCAAATAAAACCATATTTGCGTAGAAACTATAGTTCATTGGCATCTATAGTTTCATTGTAGCGAATTTTTGCAGGAAATCTATTCTACAAAATAAATTTCATCGGACTTCTTACTTATCGGTGACAATATGCCACGATCGAGTCATTTTTTCTTCGCGCAAGTAATGTTGCGGACATTTACGCAAACGTTGATGTTGTTGTACTTCGATCCAACAACTCGGCGCTTGAACGCACCATTGAGATCCGATCAGCGACATTTCCGAACGAGTCAATTCCCATAGCGTTTTCAAATTTTCGTACGTCATCGGTTTGTTAACGAGCAAATCTGAAAATGCGATCGAATGAGACGTGGGAAAGGCGCAAAATTTGCTTGAAACTAAACGAACCGGGATCTTTCAGTTCTTCGATTACGTCTTCGTTGAATTCGTAAAAATCTTGCAGCGATTCTTCCATTCGTTTCGAACCGGTCCATAGTTCCAGTACCATAACTTCCCCCGATTCCGTCGTAGCACCGATTTTATCGTCTAAAAACAAAATACGCGTCGTAATCGGCTAGCATGCATTCGAATTTCGAATTCATACCGGAAACGAACGTAACCGACGAGAATTTTAGTTTTTCTTCGAACGTTTCCGTCGATCGAGTCATTATTCGTCCATTTTCAACGTCGACCGATAAAATTTCGCCTTTCTCCGTCAAAACGACGACGTTCTCGAATTTTTGACACACGACGAACGGATCTTTGGGCATGACGACGACGCTTTTGATCGTGCCGACGTCGTGGTCGTACAGACACTGACGCAACGGACGTTCTTGCACGCCGACGCCGGCGCCGTTGTACGTCAAGGGGTAGACTAACAGGGCGGACATGACCTGAGTCGACGAAACTTTCGCCGTCGGCGTGGCGACGGCGTTCGACGACGGCAAATTGCGATTGACGACAACGAAAACGTTCGCGCCGTCGGTCGACGGCATAATCGAATGAATCGTAAAAGCGACGTCGTTCAATATCGACGGCAATCGAATACAATGAGAAATAACTAAATTCACTTTCGGTTTAGCGTATTCGATTTTCAACAGATCGTCGGAAACGGGCGGCGACGAATCGATGACGAGTTTATCTTTGGACGACGGCGTCGTTTCTTGAACCGTCGACATTTGATTTTGCTGTTGTTGTTGCGACGTGGATTTAAATCCGCCGACGCCGACCGGCGGCCACGTGTCGAAAACGGCCGACGACGATTGCGTTGATGAAAACGGCGTCGTTTCGCCAACGGCGCCGGCCATGTCGTCGGTTAACATCGGCGGCGTCGGCACTGGCGTCAACGACGACAGCGGGAATTTATTACCGAATCCGCCGCCGCCGCCCGTCGAGTTGTTATTCATGAAATTCACCATTTCGTAATTCAAATCCATCGCCGCTTCGATCAACGCGTCCTTGCCATAGGCGCCGTCGTCAACGGCGTCATCGGAATTGTCCAAAAACGAATCGTGACTACCGAATCCGCCGCCGTGGCCGCTACCGCCGAATCCGAACACGTCGTTCATCGATTTAGCCATCGACGACAGCGTTTTCTCGTCGTTCATTCGCGATTTGTTGTTCTTGTCGTCCGGATTCAAACCAATTTGCATCGCTCGACGTTTATTATCTGGAAAAACAAGAAAGACGTCTTAAAAATTGAACTGTAGCTCCTTAAAATTCAACTATAGTTCCACATAAATCAACCATAGCTCCCACATAAACTACTGAACTATAGTCGTGTACCTTTGACCTCTTCGATTTTGTACACGAGTATGAAAGGCCTGTACGCTCGTTGTTGCACGGACGACGACGATTCGTCGACGCCGCCGCCAACGTTGAACATTCGATCGGTCGGCGCGACGATAATTTCGCCCAATTTCGATTTATTAACCGTATTTAAATTCTGTACGAATGACGACATCGGCGACGACGACGGCGACGCTGAACTGTCGACGTTGCTTTTGTTTCGTTGTTGTTGAATTTCTTGATGTTGCTGCTGAAGTTTGGCTTCCAAAATTCCGCAACCGACGATCAGCGACGGCGTGCACGACGATGACGTCAACGTCGGAACGAAGTCGGCGAAATCTTGAGATTCTTTGATCGGTGACGGTTTGCCGGCGCAACACAACGCCGTAACGTGAATGTCGCCCTTTTGCGGGCAAACGGCGACGATTTCTGAAAAGAATATCGCCGTTGGTACGTCGATTCTTAAAACGCCGTCGTTGAATTCACAATTCGTACCGTTAGCAATTTCGTTGGCACTCATATCGATGAATTCTCTCAGCGAATCGGCAACGACAGCTTCGGGCGATCCGTACGCAAAGAAACTGCAAAAATATAAAACAAAATAGAACCTTAGAATGTAATTTAAAACAAAAATTCTTACTTTATATTTTCCGAATCGTCGGCCCAAGCGACTTTAGTCGATTTCGTCGCACGGGGTCGATATCCAGTTTCCATTTCGACGAAAGAATCCGATGGATCCAAAGTAATAACGTCGGTTTTCTGAACGTAACAAAAAAAGTTTTCATTGAAACCATTTTTGAACGTTTCGACCGAAAAAACGTACCAATAATTCCTTGGCGACGTTCCAAAGAACGACCTCGCCGCAATGAGTCGACGTCGCAAGCCAATCGCAATTGGATTGAGAACTGACGCAGGAAATCTGTAAGAAAAACAAAAAAACGGTTCGAAATGACAATTTTTCGATTGAAAACAATTTTGGTTACGTTCGACGCTCCACCGTGATCTAAAGCTGTTATCGAAGCGTAGGTAACGGTGATGGAAACGTTCTGAGTGTATTCCTCACGGATGAACGAGCAATTTGGCGAATGACGTTCGTGTTCAGACCTAAAACGGATAACGTCAGGCGCCGTTGGTGGTAAAATAAAACAAAAAAACTTCGCTGACCATGGTTCATCAGAGGGCTCCCAGCAAACTAAACATACGTTGCACATGAAACACATGACGCGATCGTCGCCGCCGTTGTTAGGCTGATGGTAAAACCCTGCTTCGGCCATTTGATCGGGAAGGCACCATCTAAGACAAAATTAGTGTCCGAGATAGTTTAGAGTTGGGCAAACAGATTAAACCTACTTGTAATTCATATGCGGCCATCGAGCCAGCGTCATACGTCGAGCCGCTTCGCTAGCCATAGACGATTTTTCGTATCCGGAGCCTTCGGCGTTCAGTTCGAAACTGTACGGTTCGTCTTTCATTAAATTCAAACGTTCGACGACGGCGGCGGCGACAGGCAAAACGGCCGTACGAGAATTTGTTTGACGTAAATCGCTGACGATGCTCGAGAACATCGTGTGCAAAAATCCGTACTCGCCTCGAACAATGACTGTCGACCACTAGAAACAAAAGCAATCAGCGACTATAGTTTACAGACGATTATAGTTAAACCAGACTATAGTTATTGGGTGACAATTGAGGAGAGAAAGGTTGACGAGCGGTTAGTTTATGAGCGACTAAAGTTGATGAACGACTACAGTCGCTGAGTGATTATAGTTCTTGATGAGCGACTATAGTTGATGAGGGGCTATAGATGATAGAGCGAGTATAGTTGATGAACAACTATAATTGAATAGTGACTATAGTTGATGGAGCGACTACATAAAATATAGAAAAAACTAAATACCTTAATGAGCAACTACAGTTACAACTATCGTCTGAAAACAAATACCTTGCCACTTCGAACGTTTTTCTCGCTGTCTTTCGACTCTGGCAACTGTTTCCTTAATTGTGCTAGAACATCCCGAGCTTTATCCGTACTTAATTTAATGCCGGGCGACAAGAGGTATTGAAGAAGTTTAGCTGCCTTAAATCGAAAAACTAGTGAAATTTGTCAAGTAACGCAAATTTGCTCGGAAACTGTCACTTCGGAACTCGTAAACTCGACGTCCACTTCGGTTTCGTCGTCGAAACAGCCTCGAAACCGTTCGTTTAAAGCCGTTTTCAAGAAAAACGTTCCGCCGATGTCGCGGCGGATGTTCAATTTACGATTGTCGACGATCAACAAGCATTCGTTATGACGTAGATAATCGGCCATGGTGTTTTGGCAACCTTAAAAAAACGCAAAAATTGATCGAGAACGGCGAGGTCTACGCGGTTTTTTCGTTTTTACCCGAACTTATAGGTCCGACGATGGACTCCATCGACGAATCGGCGACGTAGAATTCCCCGCGTTCGTTGACAACGATGAAACAGTTCAACGACGGGCAAAACGTGATTTTTTTCGTCGGCTCGTTGATCGAATTTCTCGATACAGATCGGATTTCGCACGACGAATTCATTTTTTCTCCCGATTCGAAAGTTTTTATATCGAAAAAGTATCAAAATTATAAAATAACTGACGATTCGCGATATGCATTCGTTTTTGGATCAAAACGACACGTTAGAAGACCATAATACGAAAGAAATTTTCAAATTTTGAGCCTTAAAATCTGTTTACAAAGAAACTTTTTGTGGAAATTTGATTTTTTGCGAAATTAAAATTTGCAATTCCCCAATTTCATGATGTCGCATGATGACGCATCGAAGTAAGTATAAATGTACCTACGTATCAAAATGATAAAATAGACTTTCAGCGCTTATTATAAATAAATTGAGACCCAATTTTTATAGCTCTTTCAAACAAAACTGGAACAAAAGTGTGATAATCCTAAAATTAAAATTAACAATCCGTATTCAGATATGGAGTTTACTCACGTAAGATGAAACGGGCAACGGTTTGGTGCCTACCTGAATCTAACCCTGTGCTCGAAAATCAATATCTATTCGGATTGCTAATCCCAACTGTAGGATTACTGTATTTTTATTAAAGCTGCATTTGTGAAAGGTCTGTAGTCGCTAGGACTCTAATTCCGATATTTAGTTCAATAGTCGATAAGCAAAGCCAAAATATTGCTCAGAAAACCTGGAAGAGAAACAGTTCTTTTAACCGTTTCTGTGCAAAACGAGCAAATAGTTTTGTTTTCTGACAATTTCCAATTTTCTGACAAGATTTTATTGCGTTGTAAAGTGAATTTTACAGCATTTTTCACTTTTGAACGAGTTTGTTGCTTTGGTAGGTCGGAAATTTGTAAAAATGATTACGCTTGGTTCATTAACACAAATACTTGTTGTTTTACCGATATTGTTTTCGAAAAATGCAAGTTGTTCGTGCTACAAGTCCAGAGATCGATTAGAGTTTCAAACACTTGATGGCAATCATTTCAAATCGGCTGATGCTTTCGTCATGGATGGAAACGATGGCTCGTCGTGCATTTTTGTTGTGGACAAACGTCTAAATTTCAGTGAATCTAAAAATTCATGCGAAAGGGATTTCGTCGATGGAACGCTGATGGATATCGAGAAAGAAGATTATTTTTTCAAATTATGGCGAAAATTCGATGACGATTGGTCGTCGGGAATTTGGGTCGGAAATTCGAAAACTGGTGACGAATGTTGGAGAATAAAGAAGTTTGAAGGGAGCAAAAAACGAGATTGCGGTAAGGAGTATCGATATGCGTGCCAAAGACCGTTTCAATACTCATGCGCGTGGAAAACGTTCGTGAAACTTAATTTTATATTCAGCGAAGAGAAACTGGCATGTACGTACATTTCCATAGATTATCACCAAAACAGCGATTATGATCACGATTTGAATTGCGGAACGTCAACATTTCAACAAATTGACATGTCGACGAACTATTGTGAATGTGTGAACAGTTATTACAATAAAAACAACAAAACGCTTCCAAACATGGGTTGGACGGTTTGGACCAAATGCTCGCAAATGTGCAATGGAGGAATAACGGAAAGAGATAGCGTATTCCACGAATGTAACCAGCAAACGTTCAAAGAACGGAAATCGTGTAATTTACAGCCATGCGCTGCAACTTCAACAGAATTCGCGACATTCTCATTCTCGTCACTTCAAGCTAACGCGGATATTTCTTCTACAATTGCAATTGTACAAGAAACCTCGGAACTCGATTACATCGCAGATTCGACGCCATTCCAAACTGACAAGACTAAAGGCGATATTTCTCTCAAGATTTTACCGACTAAAGCACCGGAAGTTTATCGAGAATACCTTTATGTTATAAGCGTGCTTGTTTTAGCCGGCATTGCATTCACGATAATTGGCGTAATTTGCTTCTTAAAGAAGAGTAAGTCGAAGAAAAAACATAAACCGTTCCACGCTTTCAAAACTTCGTCGAAAATCATGCTGAAAGAAAATTCATCGAAAATAAAACCGAAAGAAAAAAGTAAACGAAAAATGGAAAATGATTCAAGTAAAAGTAAAAATTCGAAATCTACTCGTTGATTGATCGTGATTTATACCGTGGCTGTACTTTTGGTTTTGTTTTGTTTTAATTTGTTCTTCAGCAGCTGAGTGACTAATTAAACTTTTTTACTCAAAACCGGTTGATTTTTAAAACGGTAACTCAAAACAAAAAAAAACATTCACATTCTTCAAACTATGAATTATTTTTCGTTGGAACAATGTAAGGGATTGACGTGCTTTTTGTTTTTCAACCTTTCAAGTTGCAAAATCTGCAAATTTTTTACAAACAATGTTGTAAAGTGCAAAAGATTGCAACATTTTCATTTCGATTTTCGGTTTCCGTCGTAGTCGGTTGGTTTGTAAATCGCTGTCTAACATGATACTAATAAAACTAATTCTGATTTATTCGCTAACAATTGAATTCGCTGAAAGCTGGAAGTGTTACGGTTCTGGGACGAGTGGAAAGAATTTCGATAGCAAGACAACCTACAAGATGGACGAAGATGATACGTGCATAATAACCGTGCAGGATAGTGTGACTTTCGATAAGGCGAAAGAGACGAAGATTTTTTACAATTCATCGCGATTTTTCAATTTTACGCGATTGCATCAAATGTGGATCGACAGCGATGAGAATATTCGAAAAACGAAAGCGTGTCGAGCCGCAAAACAAAACTATCCACAAGGTACGGATATGGATGCGATGTTCATTTCGCTTACATCTGTCAAAGACCGATTCAACAAGATTGCACATTTCGAGCGTCTTTTTCGAAAATCGAGCACAACGAAGCATCATGCGACATTCGATACGATTGGATTTGGCAAAGAAGCGATCACAATCAAGATAGAACATGGGAACAATCGAAGACTATAGTTGATAAATTCGACGATGTAAGCTTTTGCGTATGTATGGATTCATTTGGATGGAAATTCGAAGATTGGGGATAGTGGTCAGGGTGCTCTTGCAGCGAACGGACATCAACTAGAAGTCGGTTTCAATGCAATTTATATATGACCGAATCAAAATCGTGCGATACAAAATCTTGCGTTCATCGAGATATTTCTAATGCAACTTCCGATCCTACCAATTTGCAAAAAGCAACACGAGGCGAAACGTAGGCGAAGGAAAAACATATCAACATTTCAGTCGTATTGATCATCTTGGGCAAGGTCCTCATCGTCTTTGGCGTATATTTAGTCGTTAAAAAACGTCGTAGAAAGAAATCTAAATCTCTGTTAAACACGATTTCGTCCACAAACGCGACCGCTGTTCCAAAACCTAAACCGAATGCAACAATTAAAATTCGAAGCACGAAAATTAAAAAAGATGACATCCATATCGATCCACAATAGTTTAAAATCACGTAAAATACCGTGAATGTCTTATTTTGTAAATGCTATTCGAGTAAGTCTTTTTAAATTGTATTTCCGTTGTTTCATTTAACTTGCGCCCTATCAAAATAAAATTTTGCTGTTACTTTGCTTCTTTTCCATCTAAAGTTGCACGAAACATGACGAAGTCAATTTTTTTTACATTTTAGGCAAAATCAGAAGCCAATTTACTTGATTTTTAATACAATAAATAAATAAAAACATACAGAGATTACGTAACATTTTTAAATGACTAGAAAACCTCAACTTTAAACAAGTTCCAAGTTTTTGCTAGGTATGCAGCAGATTTTGCAAGTTTTTTCAACTTTCGATCATTGAGGATTTTCTGTCGCGTATTCCACTTTGGTTCCACTTGAGACTACAGTACTGCTGCTTACTTCGGCTTGATCAGAAGCTAAAAAACATGCGATCAAGATGACATTTGCGGAAATTGTTTCCACAGTATACCTTTATCGGGCTGTTTTCCATTTTTATCACTGACTTGCCTTTCTTTGGCTTGTCTCAATTTGTCTTGCTTTCGCCATTTGGCACGACGATTTTGAAACTAAAAAATGTTTAGTAATCACAAGCATGATCAGTATTTGCCGAATAACGTACCCAAACCTGAAACAAGCAAAAAAACAAATTTTTTACTGGCCAAACGGGCTAAGAGAACCACGGTACGTACTTGAACCCTCGCTTCTGTCAAATCAATCTTCATCGCGATTTCCTCTCTGGTATATATATCCGGATAATGAGTTTCTTGAAAAGCCCTCTCTAATTCCCTCAATTGACCCGACGTAAAAGTTGTACGAATTCGTCGCTGCTTTCGACGTTCGCCGACCGACAAATTCGTGCTCAAAAGCGAATTCGGCTGCTGGACGCTCAGCGAACCTGCCAATCCGGTCAAAGTTTGCTGTCCGTTTTTCAAACTAGATTCGTTCAGAGATTGACTGCCCAGATTTGGAGGAGGGTAGAATTTGTACGGCAAGTTGGCTGAAAAAACGAGAAAAACCGCCGACTAATGATTTATGCCGATGCCAAAAACAAGCCACAGTATACCTGGATTCAAAAAAGCCTGTAACGGATCCCCGCCCCGGTAACTGCATCCGGTGAACGTCGGCTGACCTGAAAATCCTCGAAATCCGCAAGCCGACGATACGTTGGGTCCCGTATGATGGTACGTATATCCGTTCGGACCGCCGACCGCCGAACTCGTTATGTACGGCAGGTACGACTGATACCCTGCGTTGTCCATCAACTGCAGGCCAGCAGGATTAGCAGACTGAGCGCCGTTGCTTTGTCCGTCGATCAGGCTCGACGCCGCCGCGGCGCCGCCGTTGGTCGACGGCGAGTCGAATCCGACAGGTTGTACGAAATAATTACCATAATGATCCATTACCGATGACAAATTATCATAAGACAAAAAACAATTTATCATTCAAAAATGAGCTGCCACGACGAATAAATCAAGGCGGATATTTTGTTTTACTTCGTTAATCATGGCCGACGAGAGAGATTGAGAGAAGCGTCGCAAAAAGGAAGCATGCCCGCCGACCGGCGTCGAAAACTAAACGCAAAGTGAATTACGGAGCTCGACCGGAATCGACGTCGTTCAACTGTGGTATACTGTAGCGAGCGGCGAGCAATCAATCCGAACGGTTTTTCTGACTTCTCGTTTTAATCACTCGCCCATTTTCGAATATTGGTGTCCAATCGCTAAGCATTCAATGGGAGCCAGCGTTGTTTCCGCATTGGCGCCTCGCCGATGGGATCGATGGCGCGCTCCGTTGAACCTTCGGTCGTTTTCCGAATCCTCGGTACGTTCGGCTCGAGGGCCGAATCCGTCGAGTGGGTTCACCGGGTTCATTAAGGAAATTACGTACATGCGCCGGCGCAGTTTTTGTCCGCTCGCCAACGCCGTATCGGGCTGTCTTAGGTTTCCTACTGTAAGCGAACGGACGTCGTACGACAGATTGACTCGGTATTGCGCAATGGCATTCGCGACGTTAATGATCGTAATGTTCTCGGATATTGTCGCCAATAAACGCGATGGTCGATCGAACCGAAGAGGAAAAAACAAAATTTTCCGTCTCATTTGCCTTTAAGCGTGTTCGTTTAAGTTGATTAGTATTGATGCACGGAACGATTGGCGAACGACGCCCGAAATTTAATCAAGACAAAACGTTAAACGTCATCGCGAACATTTGAGAAGAATAAATAGAAATGCTACAGTATGACACAAGGTGAAAGCTAAATCGACGATTTGAATTCAAATTGACCCAATTTCGAGCTAGTCAAGAAACAGCGCACGTTTTTTGCTTTTGAATGTGTTAAGAAGCTATTTCAGCATAAAGGTGTCGACAATGCTCGGAAACAAGCAAAAAAAACAACTTCCTCTCTTCTTGTGCTTTTTGCGGATCATTTTTGACTGTTTTATTGAATTGGCAAATAGTTTCATCCATGAACTATCGTCGACCCGATTTCTACGCTCAACTTGACCTTCGGCGACGACTATAGGGGGTTTTTCCTTTGAAAGACATTTCGGATGGTTACGACTGTAAATGCCGACAAAGAGGCCAAGTACCGAGTCGGTCGAGAATCCCATATTTTGGCAAAGACGTATGAATTCTAATTGAATTACTGTATTATTGCCCTTGGATTTTTATGGTCAATTGCGTGTCGTCGCACGGTCAATTGATGCTCAGGCTATAGTTTCGCAAAACTTCCTTTTTGGAATGATAAACACGTCGGCGTGCATCGTTTCCGTGATTTTCATAAACTTTGCTCGAATCGTCGACCGCCAGACCCCTACAACGCCGCTGACCACACTCGAATTTTGCTTTTAGTGGATTTAACAAATCCTCTCAGAGATTAAAACGCATATGTCGTTCGAATGTCACGCTGGCGTATGTTTTTCGAAAGTTTATCCGTTCGGATGGATGCATTAAATTTATGTGCTCCATGTGATATTTTCAAAACCACTAACGTGTCATGAATGAGTCGACGTTGGGTGCAAAAAGAGAACCAAAGAAGAATTTCGCCACGAATAATAGCACAACGGGCTCTGTTCCAGTTTCCTGGACATGGGCATAACAAAAACCGTTGGCGACCATGAATGATTATGATGAAACGTATAATGATGGACGGACGGCGACGAATGACGAAACGGCTTCACGCCAGGTACGCAACGAATGGCGGCCTTTTTTCGGTCGTTCATCCGCTACAACTGATCTTTTGTTAGATATTACCGAGACGAAAAATGGTTTCGTCGCCGTCGTTCGTCACATTCGACGTCGTGCGACGACGAAATAAGTTTTCATCTCGATTCGTCAGAAATTTCCGCTTCAGTGCATTAGGAAAACCATTTACTAGTTTTTTTGTGAAAAAATTAATGTTAATTTGTTTTATTTGTGTGTAATTGTTTTTCATTCTTGTTCAAGAAGATCGAATTAACAATTCTACAAAAATTCACGTCGTCGCATCGACGGCGTGACAAAAGAACGTCGGCCCGTCGTTGATGGTGAACTTTTTTTTTGATTCATGCATTGGAATTCATTTTTTGACTGATTCGCACGAGAAGAACGTAGATTTTTGTTTCGGATAAGAATTTTGCTCGGAAGCTTATTCATAAAGCAAAAATTTGGCAGTTTACAACGCGAAAACGGCCAGTAAACCATTTTCGACCGAAAAACTTTTTACGAGCGCGCGCCGACTTAAAAATACTACTCGGGATTATTCCGTTTCCGTCGCTTATCGTAATTCTTATAATCGCCGCCTTAGGCCCTAATCCGTCGTCGGGCGCTGCGGATTTGTGTAACGGAAAAACACAATTTTTCGTGCAAAATCGAATCATAAAAGAAAGTCGTCCAGTTATCGTGCGCCGTCGAACACTTTTCGCGCGCCAGCTTATTAGTTTCGCGGTCGGTCGGATATACATATGCTAATTTTTTAATGATAAATTTGTTTAACGAGCTAATTGCTATGCAAACACATCAATACCTGTCGTCGGCCAACAACGATTCGCGACCGTCGTCGTTTCATCAGGACGCGTTGATGGCTAATGGCACGGGAGTTGTTTATCGCGTGGCGCACATGAACGGCGGCGTCCCCGGTTGCAATGGCGGCGGACTCGGCGCTCGACCGACGTCCCGACAATCCACTTACCACAACCGGTTATCGTACAGAGCCTTCGGTTCGCCGCCGTCGACGTCGACGCACGGCGGCACGAGTCAATCCGGCGGAGTAGCGCCCACCAACGGCGGCGGCGCCATGGCCACATCGTGGCCGAACAACAATAGCACGTTGACGAACAGCGGATGGATAAATTTGGCGCTGGATTCCGATCCGTACCAGCAGCATCTAGCCAACGGCACGGTTGACGCCGACGCGACGATGGAAAAATTGTATTCGTCGAGCAAGCCGATTCAAAACGGTACCATTAATCGCACGACGAAAGAGTTCAACGGCGTTCACGCGAACGGAACTTTGTCGGCGACGAAGCCCAACGGAGCCTGTCCGACAAAGACGCCGGAACCGCGGCTTACTGTATCGGACCAGCAAATCTACGCATCACTACTTTCGCTGTTCGTCATTGGATTTCCGGCTTGCGTTTTTTCGATTTTGGCGTTTCAATTACTGACAACATTGTCTTGTAAGTTGCAACAACATTTTTACGCTTTATTCGTCTTTTTTTGTTGAAAGTTCCGTAAAATGCTGAGAAATTTTGCTTTTCAAACTTTTTTCAGCTTTTCTCCCCTTTGAACGATGTGTTTTGTGAAAAACTAGGATATTTTGCTTTTCAGACACATTTTCTGCTTCTGATACTCATTTAACCGCGTTGAGCAAGACGAACGAAATTTTACGCGATCTAGCCATCGGATTGTGCACAGCTTCGTTGGCCACGTCGGTAACTTCGATCTTATCGTCGTTTCTGCAGTGTTATCTGTGTTTGAAAATTCTCAAAACATCGCCGGATTCGAAAATCAGGTTAGTCAAATAGTCCACTAAAGCTGAAGCTTCACACAGACCGTGGCTTGGAATATAATTTGCCGTTTTTTTTGTTTGCACAGGATCGTTTTATACTTGAGAAGCAATGTTTATTTGCGAATGTTCATCGACGGTGGATTTTTTATCGGCATTATTTGTTTTTTATTATGTAAGCATGCAAAATTGACAGATAAGATATTGTTGTTTATTGTATGGTGGAGAACCAGTGCTCAATATCGTTTCACTTTCTATCCATTTATAGAACAAAACTGTACAAGAAACCAGCCAGTTTTGTAAAGTGTTGTTGACCAGTGGGTTCAGCACTGATTTTTTGCTTGGTAACGCCACTTGACAGCAATTTTTTATTTTAGCCGTCATTATTTACGTCCACCTATTCAGTAACGCTTCCTCAGTCGTTCCGTCGACAACGTCCACTATAGTGACCGTTATCATCGGCGTTGGTATCATTTTATGTTTGATCGTCATGTTTCACAGCGCTTATTCGTGGCTTTGCGGTCGACTTAACGTAAACGACAATGAAAAACTGTCGAAAAACGATTCGCCAAATTTAAATAATAAAAAGAAGAATAAAAAACAAATAAACTCATCGGATATAAATAAAAATTTGTCGACTTTGGTTTAAAAAGATTGATTGATCTGATTTATTTATAATTTGTCTTTTGTACGTAAATTTTTTTATTGTGTACTTGTGACTGCCGTCTCTTTATGTAAATTTCTAAAACTGAATAAAAATCAAATTTTCTGCATCGAAATTGCTATCCAAAAATTTTATATTTGAATTACCGTTTTTTACCCTGCAAAATTCAGGTAGGCTGTTACGTAGACAACAGGCAACTTACTTCAAAGCAAAAATATTTATGTAGCTTATATCAAACTTACATGAATATACGTTAAAACGTCAAAAATTAGCATATTTGGAAGGAATTCGCGTATGTGAATTCGAATTTTCCTGTTTTAGAATATTTTTAGACCAAGAATTCCAATATGGCCGAATATTTGGCGTCGATTTTCGGAACAGAAAAAGACAAGTAAAGTTTGAATATTTTTCTGGTTTTCGCGAAATTATCATGGCGGAATATCTCGCGTCAATTTACGGAACCGAAAAAGACAGGCGCGAAATCATTTTTATTATAGAAATTCCATGTTCATTGTCGAAGTTTTTTTCTTTTTAGGGTCAATTGTTCGTTTTATTTTAAAATCGGCGCGTGTCGACACGGCGACAAATGTTCTCGCATTCACAATCGACCGACTTTTAGTCAGGTGAGAGCGAGTTTTGAGCTAAATTAGCTCGATGCGTTGCCTTTTTTTGAAATGTAAATTCCCTCTTAATTTTAGACCATTTTATTACAAAATCTGTACCAAAATCCGAAATTGGATATCCATCGAGCCGAGGCTATGCTGAGTACGTAATTGGTTTTACGAAGCTTCTTTTTACCCGTTTGAATCATTTTGGCGTCGAGAAACTCGCACGGCTAGGACGCTAAAAATGATTCGGTTTATTCTATTCTAACACAAACTTCTAGATGTAGGTGTGTCTGACGCTGAAGAACAGCAGCATTTCGACGAATTCTTCGAAGAAATATTCACCGAATTAGAAGATAAAGTATGAAAACGAAAAATTACTGCTTTTAAGACTAATCAATGCGTAAAAAGTGTTTATTTTTTGTTTATAGTACGGCGAAATTGAAGAAATGAACGTTTGCGACAATATCGGCGAACATATGATCGGAAATGTTTATGTTAAGGTAATTGATTTTAGTTCATCGTCGACTATAGTTCGAATCAATTATAGTTCATAAAGAGACTATAATTGCACCAGACTAAAGTTTCTGTTCGACTGTAGTTCCTATTTTACTGCAGTCCGTTTCGACTAATTTCTTTTTTCTTTTTGAAATAGTTCCATTGCGGCTATTATAGTTCTCAATCAATTTTAGCTCGTTTTCTCCTTTATCCAGTGTCTTTTTTAGTTTAAACGCGAAGAAGACGCCGAAAAAGCGGCGCAAGCTGTAAATAATCGTTGGTTCAACGGAATGCCCGTATACGCCGAATTATCTCCAGTTACCGACTTTCGCGAGGCTTGCTGCCGTCAATACGAAATGGGGTAAGATTTGTCGTGACACGTGTTTTGTTTTTCTTCGATGTTATCCGGCGACAGTCGACGTGGTGAAGTTTCGTTTTTTAAGTTCAGTTTTTTTCCAGATAAAAAAAACTATTCTCGACTGATTTGTTTTTTATTCCTTGTTTTAATTATTTTATTTATTTTAGTAAGTCCGGAAAACTTTCGGCCATCTTTTCCGTTTTGTTTTTAGTTTTTCGTGGTGATTTTTGGTTCTTATGATGAGGACATGAAAAAAGTGTCGCCTTGTCTGTCAGGCCGATTTGAGGTTTGTTTCGGTTCATGGCAAGGTCGAAAATTTGTTCTTTTTATGAATTGTTTTTCGTTGGTTCGTCGTCTCGATTGATTTATTGTTTTTTGACATTCTTTAATTTTAATGGTGTTCCTCTTGCATTTATCGCCTTCTCAAAATATCGAGGATAAATAAACGAGGTAGGTTTTGTCTCTTGTGAAAATATAATTGGTGTAAAAAAGAATAACTACTGACTACTTGTGTACTGAAATTTTACTAATTCGCTCATTTAACGCGCACTTATTGCGTTAAAAATTGTTCGAAACGGAAAAATAGTGGTTCCATAGAGTTATATACATGTGGGACTGGCTATATAATAGTATGTTTGCTTAACTATAGTTGCATTTGCTGGACCCACTATATTTGCAATCTTGAGACAACCTCTAGTTCTATTGCCGATTTACCATTGTTACCCGTTTCGCACATTTTTTTCGCACCTATCTGGTTGCGGGCAGCATCGTTCTGATCTTTTTTCAATGCATGAATTTCCGATCATGTTTCGCCAAACACGGTGCCACTTTTTTGCTTCTAGGGAATGCACGAGAGGTGGATTTTGCAATTTCATGCACTTAAAACCGATCAGTTACGAATTGCGACGAGAATTGTATAATAGAGTTCATCCGTGGCTTTCGTTGAACGACGACGACGACGACGACAATCGCGTTGCCCACGGTCAGAAAATAAAGAAAAAACGAAAAAAGCGACAGAAACGAGCAAAACTTTCGCAAAAATCGACTCGACAACGTTTCATAAACGGCTTGAATGAGTTCTATGCAAATTTGAACGTCAATTCTTCGTTAACTAATCAAACTAACATTAATTTGACATCGGCTGCTAACGACGCCGTCGTCTGTTCATCTCAAGTCGTCGCTAAAACGAAAAAACGTCGAAAAATTAATCTTCGACAACGAAAAAATGCCAAAGTCGACGTCGATTCGACGATTTTGCCCGTGGCCTACCAACGGGCTCAGTTTCTTAGTTCGTCGTCGAGCGAATCGTCAACCGGCTCTCAGAGTCCCTCACCGTCGTCCAGTCGCTTGCCATCGCCGTTTCGCGATTTATTTCTCTCGAAACAACGACGAATCGCCGCCAACGGTTCGTCGCCGATCGTCGTCGGTAGTTCGACGACGACATCGATTGCAACGCCGCCACGTGGCGACGATCTCTTTAATAAAATAATAACGGTCGACGACGTCGACATCGATGTTAATAATGAACAAGGGGAGAGGTATACTTATGAACTGATAAAAATCGTACGAAACTTCACCTCGCCGTCCAACATTGGATAATTAATAATTTTTAATTTATTTTAGTTCAACTTTAGTTTTGTATTTAATGCTCGTTTTCGTTTCAGTGATTGCGGCAAAGGAGGATTTTGCAATTTCATGCATTTGAAGCCGATCAGTCGCGAATTGAGACGAAAATTGTACGGTCGCAAGCGTCATTCGAGGTAAAAAAGTTGTTTTTTGTTCAAGTATAGTCCAATGATTAGGATGTTGAATGAACTTTGAAATCGTCTTTTTAGCCCGTCTCGAGCTAGCGGCCGCTACGGACAAGGTGACGCTCGAGGACCGAACGACGTCACCAGTAGCAGACGCAGATCTCGAAGCCCGCGAAGCCGCAGCCCGGATCGACGTGGAGGCGGCGATCGTGATCGCGGTCGTCGCAATCGTTACTAAATTTTTGTTGTTTTTTTTTTCATGTTCAGTTCGTCTCTTCTTTCTTGACATTACTTTTTTAATCACGTTTTATGTATCAGGTCGTAAAACAATAACGTTTCCGATTGATAAGAACCGATACGATAAAATGTTTTCGTGTATATTCATTAAACGATTCCACATACCATATTCGCCGGAACTGCTTTATCTGAAAAATAAAAAACAAAATATTTCACTGACTGTAACGGTTTTCGAGAAATTTTGTCGGAACTACAAATCAAATACTTTGAAATGCACCTCGTAAGTCCGACTGTAATCTCAATCTTGAAAATCAACTACCTACCTATCTGTTTTGGATACGAAAGATTTAAATTTTTCATAATTTCTACGAATTCTTGTTTCGACTTAGTCAGTCTCTGATTGTATTTCGTTTCTTCTTCGACTGTCGTCACAGTTTGACCTGAAATGATTTCCAACACGTTTGCATTTATGGCGAGGCAAGATTTTTGTTTTATCTTTTAGTAACCTTTGTAATCGTGAGCTGGAAACAGGAAGAACTCTTTCGGCAAGCTAAAAATCTGTTTGTGTACCGAGTCGTACAGTCGTTCAGGGCAGCCTGAAAGTTTCAGCCACAGTTCTTTTGAAAAAGATTAAAAAATAAAAAAATAAATTACCTTGCTGAAAGTCTGTTCGTCCACATCCTCGAATTAACAAAGCGTCGCCAGTGAACGCCACGCCGTGGTTATGATCGACGTAAGTCACGCAACCTTAATTGAAAACAAAAATTCGGTCTTCAAAACAGACGTAGCAATGCTGGGTATGGTTGATACTGGTTGAGGATGACTAGTGATCAGACAATGAGATGATCAGTGGATATTCTATGAGGATGACAAGTGGACAGTCTATGAGGATGACCAAAGGACAGTCTATGAGGATAACCAGATTCTGACTATGAGGATGACCAATGACTATAAAATAAATGGATAGCACAACTGTACCATCTGTATGGCCAGGTGTCGATCTGACTTGAAGCTTCAATGACCCGCATTCTATGACTTGTTCGTGCTCTACGAGCAAATCCGCTTTAGCTTTCGATTTTTTCGAAATCACACTTCGACATCCGTCGTGCAATTTTTTCAACGAACCAGTGCCGGTAATGTGATCGGCGTGAACGTGAGTGTTGGCTATTTTTTAAAGAAACATTTACCGGGCGGGCCGAGACGGTAAACGAGCAACTTTTAAGTTAGATAGCTTCTTTACCGGCGAATATAAGTTTCAATCCAAGTTCTTCTATGATTTTCGAATCTCTGTCCATCGTCTCAATTACGGGATCAATTATAATAGCGTGTTTTGTTTTTGGACATGCCAGCAGATATGTGTAAGTGCAGGAAACACTTTCGAACATCTGAAGAAAAAGAACATCACACAGTAATTGCACCGCTAGTCGATATACCACCAGCATTGATGGTAGGGAACAGCATTTGATTCAAACAAATAATTGCTGATAGCTTTGCTGAGCCTTCAGTTGCAGTATTGAGGGCCATCAGTAAAAGCATTGAAGTAGCCAATTACAGCAGTGACGAACTATCAATTACAACATTGATGGACCATCATACAGATACAGCATTGCTGGACAATTAAAAACTATTACCTGTCGAAATATCAGCGATCGAACAAATGCCATGCTACCTTCCTTCAAGTAGACGACACGTTTTTAGTTTTTTGAACATCAAAACTAGCAAAATTGCGACATTGTAAGTTTTTCACGAAAACTCGGTTTTTAGTGTTCATTTTTTGTTTTAAATTCAAAACTGTAGAAACAAACCGTTTTATTCACGGAAAAATACAGAAACGCCCCTCGAAAAAATAATCGACAACCAATAAACTAATTATTTCTACAAAAAATTTCAATCCTAAACCACGACAAACGGAAACAAAAAAATGAAACTCAATTTCGCTTTTTTAGTTAATTATTAAAAATGAATTTACGGACTACTTTACATGTTTAGGATTATACAAGAAAAGTAATCAGAAATAGTTTTCTGTCGGGGCGAAACGAATTACGGATTCGAAAAAAATAAGACTGCAGCGAAAATTGAAAACAAATTTCTTGCTATTTTCCTAAGCTTTCCAGCGATTTTTCTCGTAATCCCATTGCGAGCCGACGCCGGTGATCGGCTCAGACATGGTGTCGATCATAACTTGCAACATTCTCTCTTTATTTTCATTTTCATAATGAGGAAGTTGAGGAGCAGTGCCTGGAAATATGAAAAACCGTATTCAATTCTTAACGTTCGCATAATCTATAGTTGCTGATTTGTCAAAATATAGTTGTTCGAAATTATAATTTGGCCCGTCTATAGTTGCGGATTTCCGTACCAAAATGTCTGAAGAAAATCATGAACCACAATGCGGTTGTCAACGAAACCAACGTCACAGCCGTCATCAATTTCCAATGACCGGTCGGCGCCTGAACCTCCGCTAACGTAGCGCAAAAACTGTGGCGATAGACTTTGAAACGAGAAAGTATACGTTATTGAAAATAAATTTAAAAATAAATTCCGTGCCAAAAAACATTCATTCGAATATTACGCGCTCTTTTCTCTTCCATGGTCAACTTTTTCCAATCGCCCTTTTCCTTCTCGTGCAACTGCAAAAACGCCCCTTCGTTCTTTTGAAAACGAATCGCCGGATAAGGATGATCCGGCCGATCGACGTAATTCTTAAAAGAAATTATTTTTCAAAACAAAAACAAGCAAAAAATGTTTCGTTTTTAATTATAACCGGTTCGCCGTTCAGAAAATGTCCGACTTGTTCGCGGCCAGCGGCTTTTTCGCGTCCCTGCGTGATTGTTAACGGATGCGGGTTGCCGTACGTTTCTTCGTGGCCGTGACCGCCGGACATTCGAACGGCCATGAAAGATCCGCCGGCTTTATTCGACGAGGATAAGAAATTCATCGTGCCGCGAGTCAGAAAAATTTGCTTGTAAGCCATTTCCGGTCCTTGTTATCCTAAATATTAAAAAACAATATTTAGTTAAAATATAGCGAAAAAACTACATTTAAAGCGTTTTCACCGGTCAGTTTCAAGTTTGTGACGTACAGGAAAAAAAAGAAGAAATTTCAGACAAATTCGTGTGGCGAAAGCAAATTTTCATTTTCTGGCAAGATTCTGACATCAAAGTACGAAAATAAGTGTTCAAATTCGGATTAATATAAACCTGCAAACGTAACTCTCAATTTTCTTCATTTTTAAAACAAAAAAAATGTTCGCTTTTATTGATACATACAGCAAAACAGACAATATAATTAGTCGCTAAATGAAGGCATAAATTTAATACAAAAAATTAAATTTTATTTCTTTATACTGTATCTAGCTTGATTTGAATTTATTTTCGGCACGAAACTAATTAAGTTTGGAAATTCGTTTGTCCTCGTTAGATAAAGTTTCGACTGTTGTTGTACTGTTCAACGAAGCAGATTCGGTCGAAGGCGGCCCTGTTTCCGAGGCTGGTACTCTGTTCGATATGATGGAATTCGACTTGTAGCTCGTTTTGTTGTTGTTTTTCATCGACTTTCTGAGGAAACATATCATCAAAACTGTTACGACAACGACCACTAAAACGAATGATTGCGAAATATTCTGGCTTGAAATAAGCTTTTTTCTCTAGCGTTTTCGTTTGTTGTTGTTGTATAATTTCGCATTTTCTTGACTGGTCCTCTTTGTAATGACGCCATTTCGCAAATCGTGTTCTATTTCGCGGAAAAGAATCGAAAAATCGGTTTAATGCGCACTGTGTAAGCGGTTTCAACATTTAACAAATTCATAGAGCGAAAAAATAGTTTGCGAACAAAAAAGGTTTTGGAAAAACATTAATATTCACTGTCTAGCTACACAACACACACTTTACACTGGACAAAAAATCGAAAGAATGACTTTTTTACAAATTTTATTCGTTAATACTGCACGCCGAGGAACCGACCACCAAGCATGCATAATATTGAACTGAATCTTCCCGATTTCTATCACAACTGTGCTGTCTACTTTAAACAAACTGAAATGTAATAATGAAACCAGAAACACCAAAAAAATTCACTTGTCATAAAATGTTTTCTCTCCTTATTGTTAGGCTTAAAAGTATGATAGGCTAGTGGATTTGCGATTATTGCGAATATGAATATGATTTCAAATTGCAAGTTTCGTGTTTTTTCAGTTATTGTTTCAAAAGTTGTTTCCTAAAAAAATTGATTTTACGCGAAATGTGTGTTTCCAAAATAAGAAATATGCTTCTAAACAAAAATGTCCTGTCTATTTTAGCAAACTGAAATGTAACAAGAAAATAAGAAGAAATATTCTCTTGCCATAAAAATTTTTATCCTCTAGGCTTAAAATATAAGATAGGTTAGTACATTTTAGATTCATTGCGAATATGAATACGATTTTAAATTTTAAGTTCGTTTATAGTTGTTTGTTTGAAAAATTGTTTTAGAGGAAAATTTTGATTTCACACGAAATTTCCACCATTTTATGGTTACACGAGCTTCAAATCTTTGGAAATTTTTGAATATAAGTATTATTACCCGATTTAATCAATTTCGGACAAAATTCACGTCGAATTTCTTCATGGACAGTATCGCCAACGTCGACCTCGATCAAAGCGGACGGTTCAAATATATTTTAATTAAATTGGTTGATAAGAAAACGAAGGACGAGAAATTGATCGTCCGCGGATACGGTCGCTGCGGCTATCACGGTTAGTAAATTCGAGTGCACATATTTTGTTTTTAATTAAGTTCATAATTAAGTTAATTAAGTTTAATTAAGTTATAAGAAATTATTGCTGTATTTAGCTGATATTTTCGACGAAGTTACGCCGGCTATCGAGGCTGCCGGGCTAAAAGCCGACTGTTTGGGCGGCGGACGAATTTTGCACGACCCAGAAAAGAAAACTTTGAAAGTTTTCGGATATTCAACGGTAAAATAAAAAATTCTTTGTTCATTGACTACATTTGCTAATTCACGAGTTCCCAAAAGTGACTGGTGACTGTAGTAGCGCGTCTTTCTTTTCCCAGTGACTATATAGTTGTTCAATTGTTGTCCATTGACTATAGTTTTCAGACACTATAGTTTTCCAGTGACTATAATTGTTCGGTGACTGCAGTTGGCCAATCGCAATAGTCAAACTTGTCTCTAGTTGTCTAGTGATCATTATTTGTTCAGTTGCGACATTGTATAGAGACTATAGGTCATCAGTGACTACATTTTTCAGTGAATATACAGTACCTTTCCATTGTTTATGGTCATACAGGAATTTAGTTATTTATCGACTGCAGTCTCGTTTTTTATTTGCAGGGTTTTGGCAAAGCCGATCATTCGAAGTCGGTCGAAATTTTAAAAAAAGCTTATCCGTCGTACGACATTACTTGCTCGGACGAGGGATATTAACGTCGCCGCCCGTTTGATATTTTGTTTTCATTAGTTTATAGAGTAGAGACGATGGTTCAATTGCATTTCAAGCCGACTTTGTTAAAAAATTATTTAAATTTACGTTTCAATATTTGCGCCGCTTCGTTTAAAACTTTGCGACCGAAAAGGAAAGAACGTTTTCTTCGACCCGACATCGTCGAAGCGGACCAGGACGTCATCGACCGTCTACAGGCCGAAACTTTGAAACACCGAAATCATCCGGGCCTCGTCGTCGAACGACGCGTCGTTCGTCCGCCGATTAAATTCGAAATTTCATTACTGAATTCATCGACCGACGTCGCCATTGAAATGTTGAAAAAGCCCGCCGTTGATTTGTACAACTATTTGAATCATAGAAGTCTGCCTTTTTCCGAAACTTTTTTGCGCTCAAAACGCGACGAGCTACGGCGTGAAATCGTCGAAAATCTTATCGAGTGCCGTCGAAACGAAAAACCCGGACAAACCGACGAAGAAATCGAAGAGTTCATCGAAGCTAGCGAATTCAAGATCGAACAGAAAGTTAAATCGAAAATGATCAAGGAAACGTATCATTGGTGCGAAATCGACTACGGATCGATGGCCAAATGTCTAACTTACGCTTTGGCTCGTTTCGCGCCCGACTACGCCATTTTACGACGAATTTTCGGCGAAATTCGGCAACGCGACCTCGATTTTCGGCCGAAAAACGTTTTCGACTTCGGTTCGGGCGTCGGTTCGACTATATGGGCGGTCGAAGGAACGTGGACGAATCCGTCGTCGTCGGCGACCGTCGAAGAATATTATTGCGTCGATACGTGTTCGTCGATGAACGACATGTTGAATTTATTGGTTCACAACGGCGACGTTTACGGCGCGAAACTGTTCCCCGCCAATATCTACACGCGCCAGTTTTTACCCGCCGGCGGCGCCGATCGCCAATATGACTTGGTCGTCAGCGCGTTTAGTCTTATTGAAATACCATCGTACGACGAACGGATGCGAACCATATTGAACTTGTGGGAGAAGACTAAAAATTATCTTGGTACGCCAACTATATGGTTGGATCGCTCGTCTATAGTTAGTTTTCGTTCACAACTATAGTCGCGGAACAATTAGAGTTGCATATCAACTATAGTTCACTAGCTGTTTTCAGTTTTGGTCGAAAATGGCAATCGTAACGGCTACATAACTTTGTTGGAAGCTCGCGATTATATCTTGGCCGGTGGCCGAGAAGTTTTTCGTAAAGAACTTGATAAACTATTGGCCGATAATGAGCATATCGATTCATCGGAGGTCGAAGAGATTTTATCATCGAAAGACTTCACGGAACATCAAAAATATGTCATGCTATCGGAAAAGTTCGGCGACGACGTTAAAATTCCAACATTCTGGCCAGAAGGTTTCGTTTACGCGCCATGTCCGCACGACTACGGGTGTCCGAAATTGAGAGACGTTCTTCCGTGCGTATTCGTCCAGGAACATTATCCGTTGCAGCTGATGTCATCTAAACAGGAAGTCAAGCGCGAGAAATTTGCCTACGTCGTTCTTAAAAAGGGCAGCCGACAAAACGACGCCGTTCACACGAAATGGCCGAGAGTGCTGAGAAATTTAATTCAATCGAAACACCACTTTGTACGCTGTGATTTGTGCACGTCGAACGGATTTTTGGAGGAAGTCAACGTGAACAGGAAGAAAGACGGTCGTCATTTGTACAGAATCGCGGCCGAATGCGATTCAGGCGATTTACTGCCTATAACAACAAAGTTTGTTGAAAAGGACGTTGAAGAGCCGACGGTCGGCTGTTCAGCGACGATGGACGACGAAGAGGAAGAAATCAACGACGAAGGCGGCGATGAAGTTTCAGAATCTGATCGGAAATGACGATTTTTTTGTTTTTTTAAATTTCTTTCTCTGGTTTGAAATGCAAATAAAATCCAAGTAGGACTAGCGTGCAAAAAAGCAACTAATGGTTCAAAGCCAGCGGTTTGAATTTGCTTTTCAATTAATTTGATACAAAAAAACGCCACCATTTTATTATGAAATCGGCTTATGGATCGTCTAGACGAGTTTTATGTTTTTGTCATGCTCGAGCGAGCAAGTTTGTTTGCTTAGAAAACAAACTGCAGACTTGATGGCAACGCATAATTCAAGTACGAGATGTAGATAGATAGATATACCCTACGGTTTTACCAGATGACGAGCGCGTACTTCGACCTTTCTTCGTTCCAATATTACTACGCATTTCGTAATCGCTCCGGGCAATTTACCAACTATAACTAACTCATCTCGTGCTTTGATAAAAACGTTTCGTGCTCGGACGACTTTATGAATTAAGGGCGGTTTTTTGCTTGCAAACTTTATAGCCCTTTTAGGCAAACAAAAAAGTGCTTGGAATTCGTTATCTTTACGGCCTCGAAGAACAATGACTTTTTTTATGAGTCACTTTAGGCAGAAATAAATTTTCTGGGAGGACGGCCATCGTTTCTCATCGATCGTTAGAACGGAACGACGACGACAACGATCAGCTGATAAATTCCGCAAACGTTATTGACTCGTTGCGCGAGTGGGCCGTACGCAATTTCAAACAAAGCAGCTGATTGACTGGCGTATTTCGCGTTCAGTGCCAATAACGTCTGGCGAATTGAAAAACAAAATTTCTCACTGGCGAAACGACGACGAGGCCTAACAATGGCGCTGTTTGCTTTTGTCGTTGTTCGTTGTGCGTCGTCGTCGTCGTCGTTTGTACCCATTTTTCAACATATGTCGTCAGATATATTGACGTTTCTCCTCATATTTTTCCCTCCTTGATCCATTACTAATAGCGCTGCGACATTTCATTGGCGCTGTATCACGAGTTTTCTATGGAAAACAAGCACTTCATTGTCGTTGTGCGCTTATTTTGCCTCTGAAAGGGTGTTTCGAGCAATTTTGACAAACTTTAGGACCAGCGCGCTGTTTTTTTTGTCTCGACGGGTCTTTCTCTGTTGTTGCGACACTCAAAAGAGTCCTTTTTTGAGCCTCTCAACGGGTCTAGTGGAATTTCACTGCGCAAAATTTTTCTCGGGGTTGTCCTGCGTTAAATTCATACTTTCAATCGAACTACACTATGGGTGCTTTTACAATCTATACGGTCGAATTTATGGTTCTACGTATGGATAAAACACGACGACAGCCTATTCAATTTTTAATTCTTCCAATTTTCATGAAAGAGATTTTCTTTCGCCTATTTTGCTGGTTTTCGTTTGCCTTTCGACCAATTTTCGTTGTGCATACTCGCATGGTCGGGTCGTTGACCATTTACATATCGATTCAGTAAAACGCACGTTTTTGAGACGGAATGACAAATTTCTCGCCCGGCCGTTGATACTAGCGAGCTATGCGGATGAATTTTCATGAGCCCCGAGTTGTTTTTCATTCTCATGTGCTCATAGCTAGCGCGAGAAGCATCGCCGGCGCGCATGAGTCAGCTGTTCTGCAAACTTCCCTATCTATTTTTTGCAACGCTCCTTAGTTCGAAACTATTGCATGTGATTTCAGATTTTTTGTCATCCTAGTTCGAAAGTACACCAACTACTGCATGTGATTTTGTTTTTTTTTTCAAGATAAAAATACGATGTTCAATGGATGGACCACGTATATTCTTGGCAATCGTACCCCGGTAATGAACGGGGTCGATGAGGTCGTGGATGAAAATAATGCGCAGTTCGTCGAAGAAGACGACTGGATTTTAGTAAATGAAGAAGGTAATCATTATCGAAAAACAAAACATAGACTGAAAAAGTTGAAATTAAAATTTGACTCTATTGTGGCATAACTTGCAGGTTTTCTTGCTCTTTGCACTACTTTCAATTACTGGATATGTTTTTTGCGATTGAAGTTTTTTTTACGTACGTCTTCTGCGCAATTTCTGTGGTTCAATGGGAATTTCTGATTTATGCACGCAACATAGCCAGCTGGGCTAGTTTTTTTCATCTTGACAGCGCAAAAAATAGCAGCGGCGTGAGTCTTTGATGAATTTTAAAGGTCGATTCGTCGACGCCTACCAATCAATTTTGATTTCATGCCAAATGACGCTCTAGTCAACATGACGCCTAGCGAACGAACGAGCCAGAGCAATATAGACGGAAAAGTTTATTACTTTAAAAACGAGACAATTTTTCTGTCCCAATCGTCGGTCATGCGTGTTTTTGCAGAATTTTAAACAATAATCGTTAAATTACAGCCAGCTACGCTCTTGCAATTCAATGACTAACAATAAAAGTTGTAGCTAGTGCCGGTTTCTTGCACTTTTTGAGTCGCAACAAACAATGATTGTAACTAAAATTGCACAATTTATTATGCAAAAAAGCAAAATGTTAGTTCTTACAGTGAAATGAAAATGCTGGTTAAAAAAAAGAAGCTTTTTGCGTATTTATTCAGATTTTCTTTGCAGAAAATTGCTCGGATTTAGAATTGTTGACGATGCCCTCCTCCAGAGAGTCGTCCTGTTCGTCGTCGCCGTTGATAGATTGGAATTTAACGCCGCCGTCCTGCTTCGAACGAAGTCCATCTCAGAGTCATTCGTCGACGGTCGGCGCCGAACCATCGTCTAACCTAGGCTCGGATTTGGAAATAAGCATTTTCGAAAATCTACTCATCGAACATCCGAGCGTATCAGTTTATTATCGATACCCGCGAAATACGCTCGCTTCTCAATTAAGCGTCAAATCGTCGTCGTACGTCGACGTTGAGTCGAAAGAAAACGAACGAGCCGACGACAAGCGTGAGCTAATAAATTCTATCGTCTGCGAACGTCGTGCGGCTCCCGGGAGCAAAAACGAATCGCATTCGCTGAATCACTGCTTGTGGGATAAATCCATCGGCGTTGGTTCTTTGTCGATCGTTGAGCAACAACGATCGGCGGCCATTGACAATAACCGAAAATTATCCGCCAATCGTTTACGCCGTCAAAATTCGCTCGTCCGTCATCAAACTATTAAAAAAAATGCATCGAAAAAGTTGCGTCAACTTCAATGAAAAGTCGCCCTCAACTGCGACTTTCGGTGTAGTTTTTAGTTTCATATTATCTGACCTTAAAAAATTAACTTTGCCTTCGATGACCTTACATTTATTTCGTCTAGCGACGCGAATGTCCTCGTCTGGTGTTAGATAATAAACAAAAGACGACTCATCATCGTTTCGATTTCACGATGGCCTTGAAATTTGCTTTTATTTTCGTTTTTTGTTCCAAATACAGCTTTTTTATGGTTTTTTACGCGATAAAACGTTTAAATCACCTTTTTTAATTCCTTTAAGCCTTTTTTCGTACGATTTTGTTAATTTCTTGAAATGTAAATAGAAATGTTACGAACGTTTTTTATAGCCTGATGCAGCGTCTGATGTTTTCTGTATGAATTTTATTTGTTTTTGGCTTACAAAAACTTGTTATGTATGCGTGCGTTTTATTATATTCTCCAAGATTTTTTTTCATTCAACTATTAACAGCTGTAACCAAAACTATTTGAACGTCTAAAAATAATTTTTTCTTCAATAAAAGTATTCGTCTCTTAACAAAAAAAACGTGTTATGTTTAATTTTGAACTGTTCGTTCGTCGATACTTTCTTCAAACTTGGCAGCGAACGTTGTTGAAATTAATTTTGATGTGACCAGGAATGAGGACAGGATAAAAAAGAACAGCAGAAAATTTCCATTTAAGAAAGTTAGAAAACAAAGCAAATCGGAAATCCGGTGGAAAACAAAACAAAAATTGTTTACGTTCTGTGGGAACAAACAAAAACACGTTGTTTACGGCTGGATAAATAAAAACGCCTACAAATTAGCAAATCGTGACAATATTTTGCAAGATAAACAAAACAGAAGGCGGCGTCGGACTCGCTTTTTTCGATAAACAAAATTTTCTTAACGGTTAATTCATAAACATAGACTAACAATTTATAAACAAAGTTTTCATTAATTTACCTTTTCTGCGACAACAAAGGTCGATATACAGCGGGTGCCAAAAGTACGAGTCCACTTGTTGTGCTTTTTATTATATTACAAATATCTCTGTTCAAAACTGCAAAGATGATAGATTGGATAGATTTGATCACTACAAAGATTGTTCAAGAAAACCGAAAATAAAAATACAAATCTAAACGATCAAAATCAAGGAACATTTTGCGACTGCATTACTCGACATCAATGGCAAGCTTTGAATCAGTGTACCGCTTGCATTAGCACGTGCGCCATAGCCGGAAGTTGAAGTACCGCAAGGTAGATCGAATAGATTGAAGGTAGATCGCGAAATTCACCGGTGAACTGTCATCCTGACACGAAAACACAAACGCAGAGCGAATCATGTAACACGTGCTTGCACGGTTCTGACTTCAGCCAGCGAGCGAGCTGAATCCGAAACAACTTCTTCGAAAGACAAAAGTTCACCATATTTGCAATTTAAAATATATGCAGTAAAATATTCATCTGTAAGAAAAATCATCAAAGATAAACAAATCGAATTGCAGACAAATTTTCAGCATAGATTGGCAGTAAAACTGAATATTGTTCGGTAAGCTCGGCTAGCGCACGTTTTACGTGAATTTGCGTAACTACCGACCTAATTGGACATTCTTATGGATTTGACGCTTAATGGCCGTGGAATCGCTAACGAACCGAATGTGGCTGTCGTTGTACAAGAATTTGATGTCGCAAGCGAAACAATTTACGAACTACAATCTTCGAGAATACGCTAAACGACGAATCCGCGATCATTTTCGTTCAGATCGAAAAATCACCGACGAAATTCAATTGCGCCGTCTTTACGTAAAAGGCGTGACGGAGTTGGCCAGTTTGAAACGACAAGTTGAAATCAACAAAATATACGCCGGGCCGAAATTGGTCATTGAAAACCCGCGTTTCAAAATTCCCGAATAAACCCTATTTTAGTTTTATTTAGCGTAGTTTCCAATTGATTTTCGCGTTCGTTTTACAAACTTAATCGTTTTGAGCCTTAAAATTAGTTTTTCGTTAGATAATTTGTTTGTTTTTTTCGTTTCTAAAATGCGTTCGTGTCCCAAATGCAAGACGACCGATTATAATAACAAATATTTCGTTTTAATGATTAACGAATGCGGTCATTCTTTATGCAAAAACTGCGTCGAAACTTTATTCGTCCGTCAGTCTGGTCCATGCCCGACGTGCGCTCGTACGTTAAAAAAGTCCACTTTCTGGGAGCAAATTTTCGACGATCCCAACGTCGAAAAGCAAACTTACTACCGAAAAAAATTGCTTAAAGTTTTCAATTTGAAACAAGATGATTTTTCGACGCTTCGCGAATTCAACGATTATTTGGAACAAGTTGAAATTTACGTCATGAACTTAACGTACGACATCGACGTCGAATCGACGAAACGTCAAATCGAAACGTTTCAAAAGAATTACGAGGATATCATCATAAAAAACAAAAATCGATTGAGCAAAGACGAAGAATGGATTCAAAAACATCTCGGTGAGGAACTATAGTCGTTTTTATATGTTTAGCAGCTGTCCTGTGATAAAAAAATCTAATTAAAATGCACTCGTTAAGTAATTAACGAGCAAATTTGTCTCACTGACTAGTGATATAAAACACGTTCCCTCTGTCTAATGATTGAAACAACAATTTCCCTCACTGTCTGATGATGGAGTGAAATAAACCTCAACTTATGTAGCAAACCAACACCAAATATAGAGATTTATTAGCTACATTTTTTTGTCTAGATGAAGAACGACGAGAAAGGGAACGTCTCGGCCTTAAGTTCGCAGATGCATCGGCCGTCGATGAGAATAAGTCGAAAAAAACGAAATACGCCGACGACGCCAAGGCCATCATCGCCGAGCTAATGACGTCCGACGTCGACGCTGGACAGATCATCGGCCGAAAACGTTACGAATTAAAAAAGGCCAAAGAAGAAGAGAAATTGAAGCAAGCCGCCACCGACACGAAACGAGACGCGCAAAAATTCGAACGAATCCACAATCATCTGACGACGAAGAGGAACGAGGAAATCGTTCCGTTGTCGTCATCGGGCGCCTTCGGCGAAGGCGAGAAATACGAATACAGTCCGCAGCTAGTCGATATAAACGGACCGCCGTTGCCGGATATCGAAAATCTCTGTGATTACGGATATCTGCAGCATATAAAGACGTCGTCCGGCTGGCAGAACGCCGGCGGCTATTACGAGTCGTTGGGTTGTTATCGAGCGCTGATGGAGGCTCATTGCGATTTATTCACGTAATTCTATTAGAACGTACCGAAAATTTGTGTTTTTGACGTATTTTCGTGATGTATTCATAAAGTAATTATGACTGACCCATTTTTGGTGCCGCTTGTTTATTTGACACAAAATAAAATAACAAATAAAGTTGACTAAAAAAATACGTGAGATACACGTCCTCCATCAACAAGCGAGCACTATCGGTAGCGAAAATGCCCGGTAAGCTGTCGGCTACGCCGTTGGCTAGTGAGGAAAACAAACTCATCGTTGAACACTTACAATTTACAAATGGTTCGCTAAATGTGCTAAAGGTGTATAAAACATGTGATGGACCATTTTGTAAAGTGTAAGCGACTCAAAAGTGAGTATTTCACTGTATATGCAAATTGTACATTATAAACTTTAAATTTAAACTTTAAATTATTTAAAGCAAGTATGTTTACGTTTATAGTTTTCAAACGCGTTGCGCGGCAATAATCTGCAATTGCGTTGATAGAAAACGCTGGCCAGAACAAAATTTGTTTTTTCAAGTCACTTTCGTCATAATGGCTGAAGCAAGACATGAAATTGATGAACAATCGCTTGATTGGCGCTGTTCAATTTTAAACGATGTTCAAAGAGAAGAGGTAAGGAAAATGAACTGGCTAAGAACACTTTTTAACAAAAATTTTGTTTGTTTTTCCAGATTGAGGTGCTTTTTTCGATTTTTCCCGATCGTATTCGATTAATAACAAACGCCAATAGCGCTTGCGGAGATTGTGTTCCGGTTTTGCACGTAAATTGGCGAACAAAGCAAAATTACGCTCCGCGCCGTCAAGAAATCCTTGTTGTTTTTAAGGTTTCCGTTCCGTTAAAACTGGAAAGTTTTGACAATGCGCGCTTAAAAATTGACGTCTATTTGGACGCCGACGATAAAAACGACGAAAGTCATAATTTTAACGCATCGTCTTCCGACGTTAAACAAAAACCGAAAGACATTCAGATGACCGAAAATATTCCGGAATCAGTTCGTCCATCGTTCGAGCGAAGCATTTCCGGTAAAAAGCCGTTTGTTTCGCATTTTGGATAGTTTTGCTTGTTAGACAGCGAGATTTTTTGCAGGAAAACGATTTCGGTCGACAATTTTCACAAATTCGCCTCCGCACTTGGATATTTATTTAGTTTTATCTTACAATTATCCGGATAAGCATCCGCCTGATTTTACTTTATCCTCTTTTTGGTTGACGGATAGTCAGCTGGATGTTATTTGTAAAAAATTAGATTCGCTGTGGAATGAAAATTTGAACGCTCCTATATTATTTTTATGGTTGGATTGGTTGGAAAACGAATGTTTGAAGTTATCTTTTGGCTCATTAGAGTTATAGGCAGTACTAAAATTTTGTCTTTTTTTAGTTTTCTCGGCGTTTCTTCAATTGTTTTGTCGGCTCAAAACGAATGCGGGGACGTCGATGGTCGAGTTTCAGTAAGCCATTCTTCTGTCGAAGACCGTTTGCTTGAAATTTTAAAGTAAAAACGAAAAAAGCGGTGGTTTTTTCAATGAAATTATTTTTGGCCCTTTCCGACAGGTTCGACATGCAAAAAGAGAATAGTTCTTTTTCAACAACCGTTCAAACGTGCCCGGTTTGTTTCGATACGAAAATTGGCTCGGAATTCTGTCGGCTAGACAATTGTTGGCATTATTTTTGCTCGGAATGTCTCCAATCTTACATACGAATGCACGTCGAACAGGGAACAATTCAGTTCTTGAGGTTAGTTCGTGGAACAGATTTTTTTACCGTTTCAGATGAAATCAGTACAATTCTTCTTCAGTTGCCCGGATGAAAAATGCAAATCCCCAATCCCGGTGAACATCTTGAAGCGTTTCCTAACCGACGACCAATGGCAACGGTGGGATAGTCTGAGCTTGTCCAAAGCCATCGAAAATATCCACGATTTGGACTGGTGTCCGAGATGTCGAATGCCCTGCGAAAGGGAAAAAGACCATGCAACTAGTTTACTAGCTCGATGTCCGTATTGCTCGTATTCGTTTTGTACCTCGTGCCGAGAGCCCTGGCATCAAGTATACTCGAAAAGTTTTGATTTCCGAACCGTTTGTTCGTTTTGCAACTTTACGGCTTCGTTTAGGGCGTTAAATGTAAAAGTTTGGAACAAAAATTGACCGATTTAGAAAACGCATCGGACGACGGCGACAGCGCGGAAAAAGTCGCCGCACGGATGCGCCAATTGAAGAATCAAATATTGAGCGTTATAAAGTTAAAAATTACGACGAAGCCGTGTCCGGGATGCTTGGTACCGATCGAAAAAAACGAAGGGTACGTACGCTTTCAAAATCGGCGCGGAAACCCCGATATCCAGTGGAATTTTTGTTTTCAGATGTAACCATGTAATCTGCATCAAATGCGACACTCATATGTGCTGGCTATGCGGTCGGAAAATCGCCGGGTACGATCATTTCGGAACTGGCGGAGCTTCTTGTCAAACGTTTACGACAAACGAGGAATTCAATAGGATGAACAGGGAAACGCTTCCAATTAACGAGGTAATTGATTACGCACTGACAGCCATTTAACTATAGTCGCGCATGAACTGTAGTCGATTTGAAATATAGTCGCGCATGAACTATAGTGGCTAGCGACCTATTGTCGCTCGTGAACATGAGACTTTCGATTTTATGGTCGCTTGCGAACTATAGACGCTTATGAACTGTGGCCACATATGAACTATAGACACACAAGTATCATAACCCTGTCTACGTGAACTGTACAAGTTTTCTCTTTCAGAAACAAATCGAAATGGTGGCTATCTTACAAGTGAATCCCGAACAGCGACGTAACGTGTCCCAGTGCGCCGCTTGCAAAACGGAAAATCTGAAGACATTTCGAAATAATCACATCCGTTGTTACAACTGTCGGTCGAGTTACTGTTTCATGTGCCGAAAGAGAATCGTTGGCCCGGTCAAAGATCATTTCAAACCGCCTAAGCCGTGTTTGCAACATTCCGGCGATTGACGACGATGTTCGACTGGAATCTTGTTCATATCCCAGTCCAGATTAGTTTTACGGAAAAATCTGTTTTATTTATCGATAAATTTGTTTAAATTTATTCTAAATCTAAAGCTGCTGAAGATACTACGTGACTATAGTTTAGTCTGACTGTAGTTGCTGTGACTGTAGCCGTTACATCATTGTGGGTGGGACATAATGGGCAGACTGTAGCTAATGAATGCAAAAATGATCAAGGAAAGTAAAACAAAAACAAAAAAATTTAACCAATCAACCTTCGAAACATGTCCAATACCATGCAAATCCAATTTCGGACAATTCTACAATTTAGAATAACTGAAATATCATCGGCAAGTTGATGGAAATTTGTAGCAATTACCCTCTAGATCGCAACCAAATTCTGTACTCAGTGATGATTGTCCAAAATCGTCCGTCGCTTGCAACAGTTCGTTAAGCAACCGCCCGGCTTCTCAGAATTGCTGGATAGCGAATTGGCACGTCGATTTTCCTCGAAGTTGCAAGGTATTTAGAAGGCGAAAAGCGAATCGAAATTTTAACCTATTACTTTCATTATCCTAATGTTCAGGGCTGTTCGTTCGCGTAGTCCCAGGGAAAAGATTACGTTTAATGAAAAGTCAAAAATTGCAGCTCATAAAACAAAAAACACGCCTTACTTTGCTACAAACCCGGCGCCCATACAAGATTCAATGTCACAACCTCAATTAATGAATTTCAATAAAAATTGTGATCGTCGAAATGGAAATGTTCGGACACAATCGCCTCGGATCTCGTTTATCCCCAGTCCAGATTAGTTTAACGCAAAAAATGTTTTTATTTAACGCAAAAATTTGTTTCAATTTGGTTTAAACGGGAAAATAATAACTGCAATACGCGCAAATAATGATCACTCGCTGGCGATTTATCATATGGCACTTTGGACATTCGCGACCGTCAACCATCGACGGCGACGCGCCGCCGGCGGCGGCGTCGTCTCGCACAGTTTTTATTCGTTCTTTCACGACGTTCAACGTCGGTTGAATATTATTCAAACAAGAATTTAGCTCGGCGACGGACGGCGACGCATCTCGAGAACGACTTTTAACACCGACGTCGGAATGTAGAAAATTTTTCGAAATTACGTTTACATTTTGAGCATCGATCTTTGGCAGACGAACCAGTTTATTGGTGTTGCTCGGCGTTGTCGTGGGACGATTGGATTGATTTTTCAACGGGAATGTCGTCGGGCGCGCTACGAAATTTGTCTGGCGAATTTGACTGGGCGCCGACGCCTGAATCGGTTTCGGTTTTGGATTCATCGGTGCCAAATTCGAATCGTCGACGTACCACGTCGTTTTCGATTGATTTTCTTTCGCCGTCGTCGACGACGATAGACCGCTGAAGGACGAATTTCGATTGAGTACCCGAAATAAATTATTCTTCGACGAGGACGACGTCGTCGCCGACGACGCGTCAACGTCGCACCGGATTAAATCTTTCGTTTCGTTCACGTTTTTGACCAACGACGACTTTCTCGAACGAAAATCTCGACCGGATATTAGTTTTTTTCGGCACAAATCGGCGCTGCCCGTCGTCGTCGTTCGACACTGGACGACGTCCGAATACGAAACGCCGTAGTCGCAAGTTAGATGTTTCGTCGTTTGTATGATTTGACATTCGACGCTCGCGACAAAACAATCGACGGCGAGTTTCAATAATTTATCGAACGAAAAATCGACGCCGACGGCGTACGTCCATACGTCTCGATCGGCGTCGAGTCTGTAGCCCAGGCGTTCGAATATTTTTTCGAATCCGACCAAAGTTTTCGATAGTTTCTCGATGTAAAAAGGCGAATGTTTCTAAACGTAGACAAGTGACTATAGATTGTTAGTCAACTATAGTTTGTGCATGACATGTCGACGACTATAGTCAGTGACCGTCATTAGTCAGTGCAGTATCGTAAACTATATAGCCAGTGAAAGTAATCGACTATAGTCAGTGATGTTCATCAACTATAGTCAGCGACAATCATTGACTACAGTTCGTTCATTAGCTCCAACTATAATTGCTGTTTTGAAAACTAACCGATATCGTCGAATATTCGTTCGTCCGCCGCCATTTGAATAGAATAATATTTTTGGCCATTTTTTCGAAAGCGTCGAAACATTGAGCTGCTAATTTACCCGAAAATTCCGGACAATTGTCGGCCGACGCGACGATGATCGACGTAAAGAAACGACTATCGAAAAACTTATCAGTCTGAAACGAAAATACGTCTTGATAAGTGGAAAACGAAACAAAGAATATTCACAGGTTCTCACCTGATTGGACTCGCACAGGAATCTATCGGTGTATCGACGCAATTCGTTCAAAATTTTGAAGCTTTCAACGTCGCCGATGTTGCCCAATAGTTCGACGTACTGAGACAAGATGACGTCCAGCTTCATGACGAGCGACGACAAAGAATAGCGAAATACTAACCGATTAGTAATCCTGAAATTGCTCGCAATGATCCTCGAGGCTGCTCAAACGCTCCATTTTTCAAAGTAATAGGGTAGAAAAAAGTTTCATTAATTTTTTCTGCATTCCAAGAAAAACATTTCAGTAATTTCTTTATTTTTTTACGTTAAAAATATAGTGACTCTTTAACGAGCAAAACTATCACAAAAATTGAACTTCAAAAATCACGAAACGCGTCAAAAATGGAAACATCGAAAAAATAATACTTTTTGATAAAAAAAACAAAGCCGAAAGTACAAACAAACAAAAAACGAACGATAATATCAAAAATTGACGTCGAGCGTTGAAAAACTGAAACGATATGAAAAATTGATGAATATTTTTCCCTCCAATTTAAAATTTCAATAAAAAATATGAGCATCAAAAAATGACTGGAAATGTTCAGGCATACTACCAAAAATAACACTGGAATGACACTAAAACGGTACGTTTTTAGCACCAAAACGATGAAAACGATAAACAAAGAAAAAACAATTAAGCGAAGAAAACACATACAAAAAAAAGGAATGACTGAGAAAGTGAAACGTAAAAAGATCTCACAGGAAGCTCGCGAAAACACGAAATTGTGCAAAATCGACTAGAAAAGGAATCAAAAGCGAAAGAACCCTTGTAAAAAAGAAAGGAAAAAAGTGAATGGTATCAATGGGTATCCAGCAACATGCTTCGGTCGTCCAACTGATACGACGGACCAATGAATGGCAAGTCAAGTGAACAACTGTAGTCGCAGTCACTCGCGAAGTCGCGAAAAAACAATGGACGCGTGTCTTTTTCGAAATTGCCCGGTAATGCCCTAGCCGAAGCGAATTTGTTGCGGGATCGGAAGTTGTCGATATTCCGAATAAGGTTCGTCGTAAATTTTTTCCTGCTGCTGATCGTCGCTGCTTTTCGTTTGTGTTTTCAGTAGACTTCGCTGCGACGGCATCGACGATCCGTCGATAGTGCGCGATCGTCCGCCGTCGACTTGTTTCGTAGAAGTCGACGGTTGATGCTCAGGCACGGCGTGCTGAGTTTGCAATCGATCGCCGTACGTTCTCGGCTGAGGACTCGACGCCGGAACGGTGTTGGCTCGATGCACCTTAACTTCCTGAACGAGAAAGAAACTAGCCTAAAATCGGTCCTAAAACTTCAACATTCGGTCGAAAACTAAAACCTTACCACCGTTGGCGACCCGAAGGCTGATATCGGATAATTCGGTCGGTCCAAATGCCTGCGAATCCTCGGCGGCGATTTTACGGGTGGGTGCGTCGAGCGCCAGTAAGCTTCTAAATATTCTGCTAAATGTTCGCAAGCGTCGTCCAACTGATTCTCGTCCAGCAAGATATCGTACAGTTCCTAAATTAAACCGATTTCCAACACTTTTCCAGCAGATTTCGTTCGATTCGTTTAGATTTTCGTTCGATTTTCGTTCGTTTTACCGGGGGACATTGGGCGAGTTTTTCGGCCGCGACCATTTGCACGTTCATATTTCGTACTTGAGATTTGTTTCTCGATTTAATTAAACGCTGCAAAACTTTCGGCGACGTAATTTTGATATAGACAACCAGCGGGGCCAATGATGTTCTCGACAATTGAGACGGATGATTTATGGTGTCGCAATCCAAGACGATCAGTTGCATGGCGCGAGCCAGTTCGAAAATACGTTCAATTTCGCTTTGGACATCTGCTATAAAACGACATAAATAGTGACTTATAGGATTGTAGTTACATAATAATCAGCAACTATAGCCAGTGATTAATCAGCAAATCAGAGACTAACCGGGTGTTTTCGAAAATGATGTACTCACCTAAACTGTTGTTGGTTCTTGGGCTGGATCTATCCATGATAACACGCTTCGATGGATTGTTCAACAAAGATCGTTTGGCCAACGATATATCCGATTGAACTCTAGTTATAATAATCCTGCAACAAACAATAAATTTGCGTTTGTTTGCAACGTTTCCGCCAAAAAAATTCACCTTCCCTCGAAGCGATGTTTCAAAAAATCGAAAATAGCCTTTTGCATCATGTCTGTAACTTCGTAGCCTTTCAACGACGGACCGACGAGAATGACGGGTCGCATCGAAGGCACAACGTCGTAAGGCGGCGCCGTATCACTCTACAACAAACAAATTTAATCACGCTATAATAGCAAAAACTGACGGCCACTTGCTAATTTACTTTTTTGACGAAAAATTTGTTTTTCTTCTCTTTCGTCGGCGTTTGAACGGTAAGAACTCGTTTCGTTTTCGAACCGTCACTATCGCTCGCGCCTTCGGTGACTCTGCCTTCGAATTCGTGACTGGGCGTCGGCGGCGTCGAGCCTCGGCTTGTCGGTATCATATTTTCGGCAGCACCCAAATTGGAAGTAGAACTCGACGCTTTACTGTAGAAAGTGTAACAAACAATATGATAAAACAATGGGAGTTTAAAGGGACAAATGAGGTCTTACAATTTTGAACCTTTAGCAGAATTCTGACGAATGTTTTCAATCTTGGCGGGCGATGGAACGAAACCCAAATCGAAACCTTCCTTAACCAAACGGCCTATCCACCAGTCGTTATTGTATTTCTAAAACAGACAGGGCAAATGCAAAAAATAGCAGCAGCCAAAATTGCAAATATAGATGTTAATACATTCAACTATAGAAGCAGATAAATGCCAACTCTAGACGCAGGTACCCAACTATAAAAGCAAATATAGACACGATACCAGGATCCACAGACGTTGATGCCTTAAACTATACACGCTTATACTTTCAACGCATTGAACTGCAGCTGCTCAATACCTGCAACTATAGACGCTGACACTTACAACAGTATAGAAGCTGATAACTGCAATATTAAAACGCTAACACCCGTAAGTGTAGACGCTGATACGTGCAACTATAATTTAATAACCGCCACTGTCGAGAGCAACTGTAGTTCACAGCTTACTTCTTTAATATGCAAATAATCCTTGATCGTAAACGTCACCGCAGCACCGTGTACAGGGCAATCGTCGTCGTTGGCACCATCGTAAACGACATTCGTTCGAACAGCAAAAGCAACCGGCTTGTACTAAAATATTAACCAAAAATGGACAACTACAAAACGATAATTTGTTGTTTTTACGTTACTTTTGCTCGTTCTAATTGAGCTCTGGCTCTTTCTTCTAAATCTTGCCGATTTATTTCTCTATCTCGATGATCGTCGATCTCCAACGATAGTTCGCTCGAATGGTTCGATTCGTTAGAGCCCTTAAACAGAAAAATAACCGGCTTAGCACGAAATCAGGAAAATTTGAAAACATGAAAACTATTTATGTATTTCAAAAATGCACGTTTTACTTGACGTCGAAGCACGGTTTGCATTTTTTCGAGTCAGAAAACGCAACGCTAAGCGATTAAAGATTTACAATTGTGTACATCTAAAAATTTTAATTGAAATTCGTTGAATTTTCATTTTTTCCCTGTTCAGTTCATTTTCGAGTCGACTTACGAATGAAAATCGCCTCATTTCGAACGTTTCGAATTCGAAATGACGTTTAAAATTGAATCTAAAGATTTATTTTTAATTTTAAAATAAATTTTATAAAGTCCTATTAATTATGCAAATTTTTATTACGTCATCAATTAGCACTTAAAGTCTAATTGTATTACTCTAGGCATAGACTATCTTGTGAATCAAGTAAAAAATTGTCTGCTAGACTACGATGTAACAAGTATGCAACTGGTCTATGCAAATTTTCCTGGGTAGTTATGTAAATTACAAGCATATAAATAATACAGGATGTATTTTTATTTGTTTTAGAATGCACACGTAAGTAAAATATGTGGATCATAAAGTTTTATCTTAAAAAAATCAGATTAAATTTGTCTAAAAAAGTTTTCGCAAGTTTCGTCGATTTTTTTCGTCGATTCGAAGCAACTAACGAGCAAAATCTGTTGTTCGTTACTGCTCGGACACTTTTATCGTTTCGATTCGCGATGTTTAAAGTTTCTACGATTTCATTTTAATTTTCCATTCAAATTTTGGCTGTTGGAAATCAGTATTTTTTATTTGCTTGTTGATATCACGCAACACTTTACAGCCGTTATATATCAAATTTTGATCATTTGCTATTTGACATTGTAAAGTGACTTCAAGTGAACTTGCGCTCGGTTTTGATTGAATTTCGAAGCAAAACTCGCGCAAGGAACAAACTATAACGAGCAAAATATACAAATTCATAACTATTTAGAAACTATTAGTTTCTTTCTTTCTAAAATTCCCGTTTCTTGTTTTTTCTGGCTGTGCCTGTAACAACTTCAAATACTATTGATTTTTATGATTTTCTGATATCCTAAAAAGTTTTTACTGTTCGTATTTGCTTTTTGCATTTCCCTAATTCCTTTCAACTGTAAAGTAAAGTAAAGTAAAATCGGTCAGTTCATCGCGCGACAGCCGCCGATTGGTTTCGATTTTTGCGCCGATCACGTGCACGCGTAGCCAGTTAAGAAAATTTGTTTTTAAGAACCGCCTGCTCGCCACTTGCCAGTAAGTCAAAACGGGGCGACGACTTAGCAGAGACGCCGTTCAGTCTTTCGGTCGGCGCGCGCCGTGCTCAGTTGTATCTCTGGCGGCGTTCCGGTTTTTCGTTTTTCCACATATTTTCTTCTTCGAAACGTTTTCTTCAGTGGCCGGTTTTGCATCGTCGCGTGTTTGCGGCAATGGCAAGCAAACGTCGTCCGTCCACCAATTCGCGTTTTGTGTGAGAAAATTTCTCGTGAAATTGAGTTTTCTTATTACAAATAGTAAATCTAAAGACATTTACCTCGGTTTTTTTACCTCCTTACGCGCCCCCCCGCGCCCACCAGCTCCACTCGCCCAGTCAGCCAACTTAGCTAACGATTTTTTGTTTTGTTTTTTCTTATTGCTTTGTTTTTTAGTTAATCGTGAATAATATATATTTACATTCACTACTGCTGCGTACGTTGTTGAAACAAAATAACTCAACTTTTAACCGACTAAACAGTATTTATATCATAAAAAACCGTTATTCATTGTTCACGCGAGAATTTTATATATGTATTCTGTGTGGTCAGACTAATAAAAACTCGATCGAGCATCACTTTTGGAACGAAATCGGCTCGGAATTTGTTTTTTTTCTCGATTATTAATCCATTACCAAAACAAACCGCACACAAATTTTCTCTTATTCTGTGTCTTTCTCTTCGCCGTTCGTCGTCAGATATTTCCGCACACGAAGCTGATTTTGATTTCGAAAGCTAATTTGGCCGGCGGATTGTGAATTTTTTCTTTGAAAATATATTTGCATAATATTCATTTAACCCTGGCGACTTTCGCGGACATTATGGGTGAAAATAACAACGGCAATCATTTAATTAGCGCTTGCGGTTTATTAACAAACGGTTGCACGTCGTCGGCGATGGCGATGGCAGCTGCCGCCGCTGCGGCGGCGTCGGGTAGTATGAGTCCGACGTCGTTCATCGTCCAACAACAACAACAACAGCAGCAATCGTCGCAATCGTCGAATTCGTCGACGACATCGTCGTCGCAACAGCAGCAGTTCTCGGCCGATTATTTGTCTCAATTGTTGAAAGATAAAAAACAATTGACAGCGTTTCCTAACATGTTTATGCATTTGGAACGGTTGGTGGACGAAGGTAACACGAAATGTTTATTAATTTTACATTTACTTTGCTTGTTTTATAACCACACGTGTAGTAGTTATGCAACGACACTTAATTTTTATAACTCACTGTCTACTTTTGCTATATTGCGCCTCCTAACCGGCGATTTTGGTCCACCGTCTAACTCTGGCTACTTTTTTTCCAGTTTTGCTGGTTTAACTGTTGAAGACAACCGTTTTTTGGTCGCGAAAAACTAGTTTATTTTCACGGGTGAACGGTCGAAATGTCTTGAGAAATTTTAATTAAATCGTCCTTGACCACGCGTTCAATAACTTCACCGTGAAATTTCGCCCGTCCGTAACCTTTCATTTCAATGCCTTTTTTTGCGGCGCCCATTTATCTTTCTTTTTCCAACTGGAAATTAGCGCGTGAACGTTACTATTTAGTGCGTTGATCAGTGACTTAGCAATCAAACAACCGTCCTTGAATTGAAATGTTGAGTCACGATTTGTAACTCACTCGTTATTTGTTTCTATACTTCACTTTGCTGTACGTAAACTCGTTGTTTAATCTTAAGGCGTTTTTTTTGTTAGTTTTTGCCAATTCCCGGGCAAAAATGAGAACAGAGATTTTCTCGCTTATTTCGAGTGACTTTTTTTGTGAGGAAAATATATTTCTCTAAAGCCGTCTTCAATAGCGTTAAACACGGTTTAATTATGTTTTCGAAAGATGAAAGAGAAGGCAAAAAAACTTTCTTCTTCGGCCCATTTGTTAGTTCTCAAGGTTCTCAACCAACCAAACCTCTCCTCTCGTTCTAATACAACTGGGGAAAGTCAAGTCGATCGTCGTCGTCGTCGTCGTCGGGCCGGTTTGTTGAAACGTTTTAGATATAGTTGGGTGTTCATAAATATTTCTTTTCCCAACTGGCGTTCCCTCGCCTCTAGTACATATATCACCTGTTCGCAAGCCGGTTAGCAGCCGTCGAGGTTGTCAAAATTAATGAATGTGTCTTAGCAAGCGAACTTTCGGGAGCTAGCCGACCCACTAGCGGGAGAAGCCGACGGGGTTTTCTCGTTCGTTTCGTGTTTCGAGTGCTCGGTGCACGAAACGGCGGCGCGCGATGACCGACGTAACAACTGGTCGGGTACTTTGCTTGCTCGCCAGCAAAGGGTTAGTAGTTTGTTTTAAAACAAACCTATCGCGAGAGCATGATGTTTGCCGAAATTGTTGAGGGACGCTGTTCTCAGTGACAAACTGAACTTTTTTACAATGATTTAGCAGAAGGAAAAACAAGGCAAAAAAACCCAAATTCGTAGAATTAACTCGATAATTGAGTTTTAACCACTTGGTACGGCTCTCAGTCATTGGTTTTCGAGTACAAAATAGAAAAAGTCTGTAAAACATTGAATAAGCATATAACACGCACTGGGTAAGTCCTACCAAGCAAAAATTGCCGTAAATTCATGGAATTAGCTTGCATTAGCATAAGAGCATTTGTTATGACGCTGAATCACTAGTATCCCGAGTGCTTGCGTCGTTAGTTTTGTTTTTTAATTCCGAAAGTCGCTGGCCACGACACAATTTTACTTGATAATTGTTGGATACGAGATCACAACTTTTGATTTACAAATATTTGCTAACCGGAGTTGACCGGACGGTTTACGAAATGCTACCGCACGTTAATTTTCGGTACAAATTGTACGTTCCACGCCGATGTCGATCGAACCGTCTGAGTTCGAGGGGCGAGGGGTCTTTGGTGGAACACGGACTTTTATTGTTGACCATTCGACGCTTGTGCTTGCCGATGAATTTGATTTACGCCAGTCATTTCCGTTGAACGTCGGTCGACCAGTTTTGAGGATTTTGGATCCATATGGCCAACTGACGCCGACCGACGACGACGACGACGACGATCGTGCAAACTAAACTAGCAAATAAAATTCTCACCGTCCAAAGAACTATAGGCCTCCAATTGATCAATTGTCGATAAGCGACTACAATGTATGTTGAATCATTAAATTAACGACTGGTTGCAGAAATTTGCTAGGAAGTCTTTTTTTCGAGTTGATTTTGCGCGTTTATTTTTTGATTTTCTGTTTTGATATCATGATTTCGCCAATCGCTGTAATATATTTGCAGAAATCGCCAAAGTTCGCTCGGCGTTGTTTCAATTGGAAAGTTCAAATAAAGAAGCATTGATATTACCGGACGCCAGCGGAAATGTTATCACGGTTCAAGAAAAAGTTTACGTTCCAGTTAAAGAATTTCCCGACGTAATAATCTGTTTTTTTTCTTCTTTTAACAATTACTCTTTCGGACGGCTTTTACGTCCGAAATTGAGTTTACCATTTCCATTTCGCGAAACAGTGCGGGCGGCGAATTTTTAGGGCGTTTTTAACGTCTATAAATGACATTTTATATATCTTGAGCATTTTTTCTTTTTCACATTCAATTTTGGAACTTTTCTTTGATGTGAAAAAGTTTTTGGAGCGATAAGTAGAAAAAATTAACCTCGTTTTTCGACCGCCTTGCAAGATTTTTTTGTATTTCGCCGCCAAGTTTTTTTTGTTTTGCAGTACAATTTTGTCGGACGAATTTTGGGCCCCAGGGGAATGACGGCCAAACAATTGGAACAAGAAACAAACTGTAAGATCATGGTTCGGGGCAAAGGTTCCATGCGAGATAAGAAGAAAGTACGTTGCGCAAAAATATTTATAAATATTTTCTTTCGTGTTCGTCGTCGCATCGACGACGGCCAGCGCGGAAAATTTGTTTCTATTACGCACGAACTTGCGACGACCCGCCGCTGCCGCCACCGTTGTGCGTAATGAAAACAAATTTCACGCACTGGCCGCCGGCGATGTCGACCTATTCGCTCCACGGCGGCGACCTATTCGATGAACTAGAACGGTCGGGGCCAATTGGATAACGGCTCGAAAAATTCTCTCGTGTACCTAATTTACGTTTTGTAAAACAAATTTTTTTGCTTTAAGGAAGAACAAAATCGGGGCAAACCTAATTGGGAACATTTGACGGACGAATTGCACGTTTTAATTCAATGCGAAGATACAGAGAATCGTGCCAAAGTTAAAATACAACGAGCCATCGACGAAGTCAAGCGCTTGCTAGTGCCAGCGGTAAATCGCTCGACTACAGTTGCCAGCCGGGAAATTATAGTTGCCATCTCTGAGACTATAGTAAACAGCAACTGCTGTCGTTATGTGACGATAGTCTCACACGATAACCTCTTTAAAAAACAAAAAAGAACGCGTTAAATTACAAGATTCTTGCTAGGTTTTTACTCTCGTTTTCCAAGTGTTTTTTCTCAACCCGCCTTCGCGAGGAATTCTAAGTTTCTCGGAACTTTTTTTCGTTATATTTAACGCCGCCGACCGAGCGCGATACTTTCGGCGTTCGAAAACTTGTTTCTTTCGCCGGTGTATTAAATAAAAGTATTCGCTCGTTAAACAGTTGACGGAAACAAGATCGAGAACATCGGCAAAAGTTTTATTCGATCATCTTATTCCGACTGGGCTCGGCTCGCTCGGGCAACAGGCGGGTTTTGTTTAAATGACGAATATGTTTTGGCTTCCGAAAGAAATCCGAGACAGGCGCAATAATAATAATATTAATATCTTCCTCGAAAGTTTGACGTTGTTGAAGAATTACTTTTATTCGTTTTTCTAACGATTCGTATTCGAAAACATTTCCGACGAGAATTTTGCACAAAAATGTTTTACTGTTTTTAATAGCCTTAGAATGGTTAAAAACAAATTTTGAGCTGTTTCCTCGCAAGTTGGTGGCACTTTCTTGAAAGTTAACTGAAAAACAAAAAATACGTTCAAACCGAGCAGAATTCTGTTATTCTATTCTTCCCATTCTATTAGACGTTATAGGCACCCATTCTATTAGAATGAAAGTTTTAGTTCATTTTTGATTTTAGCCTGAAGGCGAAGATGATTTGAAACGGAAACAGTTGATGGAATTAGCAATTATTAACGGCACTTATCGTCCATCGAATCAAAAACAGATTGCTTTACGTAGGTTTTCTTTGTATTTTTTATTATACTACGTTACGTTATCATTTTATGACTCGATTTCGCTAACATTTCGCATTAATTTTGTTTTATTTTTTCTCTTTGCAGAATTTTTTCCGGAAAATCCGCGACTGATGGCGCCGATGTCGTTGACGTCGCCGTTGAGATCGCCGTCGTTGGGTGCGCCGATCATCCTCTCGCCTAATCGCCTCAATAATCATAACGCCGCTCAAGCGGCAGCGGCCAACGCCGCCGCGCAGCAAAACGCTTTGCAAAATCAAATGAATAACTATCAAGCTCTTTCGTCGTTGATGCCTGGCGCTGGCGCCGATTTCCAAGCAGCGGCGGCAGCCGCTGGCCTTTTGTACAAGTAAAACTATAGTTGCATTTATGTTCTCGATCCAGAAGTACTTAGGCTGCTTTTTTGCTTTTTTTTAGCTTTCAAATGGATCCGATGCTCTCGTTTCAAGCTGCGTACCCTTACTCGGCAGCACAGGCCGCTTTGACGTCGCCGTTGTTAGCTGGCGAATATCCTGGACTCGATGCTCAGGCTGGTCAGTTAATTTGATTTTACTTCCTTCGATTTTGTTCGCAAAGTTTACTAGCTACACTAACATTTAATGCTTAACAATTGCTTGATTTTCAAGCAGCTGGATAACTAACTAATTCTGGAGATAGTCGGTGAGTATTGGGGATGTTTGCATGTTCAGAAATTTTTATATTGACTTGTCGTTAAACTGTGAAACTTGATTGTTTTTTTCTTGTTTTGTGAAAAAATTCGTATGTTTATAGTTTATGAAGTTTATGAACCCTATTTTCTCATTTTTAGGTGCCATTTTGAATCAGAGACGAATTTTGGCTCAGGCCAGAGAGCATCCTTATCAGAGGGCCTCATTGAAAACGCCCACTTCTTAAAGAAGTTTTATCATTATAATTATAAAGTTAGTTTTTTCAGTTTAGTTTAATTTATTTTAACTTTTTTACTTGTATTGCAACATTTGATTGATGGCTGTGCCCAAATCAGGGATATTTTTAAACCTACTTGAATTTTAACGGGTAACATGGATAACTGCCGTAATTGGGCGCAAAACAAATTGTCAACCAGCGGAATTCTTGTTTTATAGCCCACTATCTAGCTGCCACTGCCCAACTATAAGAATTTGCATATATTAGTAGTATACTAATTAGTCAGTTAATTAAAAAATTAATTTTTTGTCTTTCAAGATCCGAGCAGACTAACCATCGTTTTTTGTTTGTGTTTTTCGCATCGCACACGCCTTTCAAATTCTGGGAACCGTTCGTTACCGTCGTCGTTGCACTCCTGCAGATCAAATATTATATTCTACAGTAACCCTCTTTTCCTCTGCTGTCCTCATACCTACTACTGCTGTGTCGATCGTTGGTGGCCTACTGTAAAAAAGATGTGTCCTGCGCGTCTTGTATGTATTTTCTAATGTATACTGTAGTTTTTAAATGTTAACCATTAATGATGAAATTTTTGGTATTTTTCGTAGTCTACTAGTCCAATCTGGGCACTGACGGCACCTACAGGCAGTCAGTATACGTTAATTTAGTGTTACCGCTGCCTGCCGGATGTACCTGCTTATCACACGTGTCATTCTACTTACTGTGTAACAAAACTTATGCACTTTTATGCGAGAATTTTTTTGTTCGGTGCTTACTTTTATATCGTTGAGGTCATTTTCGTAAAACACGTTTTGTACCTTACACCGTAGACTTCAAAGCAAAATATTTGTCTCAAGGCATTTAGAACAGTATTATTTTTAATTGTTTTACTTCCGCGAGGCCCGACGACAATCTGTTTTTCTGTACGTTTTACTTGTTTGTTTTTTTGTGGCTGCTTTTTGCATAATTTTTTATTTTTATTCCGCTATTTGACAATCTCTGTTCATAATGTAATCGTTTTTTTCTTGCATAATTTGTCGTTTCGTTGAGATTTTCGAGAACTTTGTACGAAGAAATTATTTTTGGTGCCATTGAATACTTTTTTTGTTCTATTTTTTGTTCTTAGTGTTTTTCTGATGTGCCTTTTAAGACGCGCCTTATTATTATACTTAGTTATTGGCAAGTTATATTTAAAAATTAATGTGGGCGTGTAGAGCGATTGTTTGTTTTTCCATGGAAATTTGAAATTATTCGCAGCTTTGTGCCTGTTTTTCTTGTATTTCTTTGAGTTTTCATTTTGTTGCCTTATTTAAAAAGAAAAAACTTATTTTAAGTAGTGGGTTTCGGGTGGATGAGGCGGCTTTTTATTTCTTGTTTTTTTGTTGCGAATAAAAAGGAAATCAAGAAACGCAGTGTTTTTGACACTTTTAGACGCCACAAAACAAAATAGTCAACAAAAATACGTTTCAAAGACTTTGAGTAGATAGAAAAGTGAAAAAGAATACAAAAAGTAATTTCCAAATTTTAACATATCAGAATACTGCTGAAATTGAAATCAAATTTTACAGTTTAGAAACTAAAAAATGGATAACAACCGCTCGCTGTAGGTACTAAATTAACAATGAAGCTTGACACAACTACCGCACGAGTATCATGCAACGTTATTTGTTTGTAGAAGCAAATTTCTTGCATTTGTTGTAATGTACCCCAACATCTATCGGAATCTTTTTTTTACTTATCAAATTAGTCTGTTTGTAATTACTACAGTTTTATCAAACCTAAGGACATTTTTTTACAAATCGGTTTATTTTAAAATAGTTGTTGTAGATTAAACAGTTATTGTCAACTTATGACAAAAAGTCAAAAATTCAAATTTTCGACACGATTCGCGGTCGAAAAATTAAACTTCGTGTACATCCGAAAAACGTCCGAAAATAAAAAAATTAAACGAATAAACTTTAAGAAAATTCGATTATGGCTCAACGGCAAGCAAAAGTTACGGACTTTTTTCAACATCGTCGAAAAGCTCGAAGTCCGGCCACAAAACGAGTGAAATTCGAAGATACGAGTACAATTTTGGAAACGAACGAAAAAATATGGGTAACATTCAACAGCTATTCTTTTTTTTGTTGATGACTGTTTCGTTTCGTTTTGGCAGTCGCTACCGCCGAGTACGCCCGATGTTACGTTAATTGCTCATCCGACGGACTGTTCGGCGAAGAAACGGAAAAACTGTCATAAATCGCCCGTAGGCGAAACTGTCGTTATCCCGACGCCGGCCTCCTCGGGAGCCAGGCGCCAATTGAAATTTACTAAAGCCCGGCGCCGATTGTCGGGCGATAAAAACGATGTAACGAAACTTTATAATTTTCTCGACAGTCGAGATTCTTGTGATTTATAACTAATTTTCTGTAAATCACTTTACTATTTTGTTTTTAGGATAATTCTAACGACGTCGTGGCAAGTTTAAAGTTTCACACTGTGGAGCCGCCTTTGCCGACGTCGCCCCTTAACACGCCGATTAAAACTCCGCCGACGCCGGCAAAACTTTCCGTCGAAGAAATTCGGAAAAATTTAGGAAAAGTCAAGAATTTGCAAGAACTACGGACTCGTTTGGCGGCGTTCAGCGAAACGGCGGCGCGTTTAAACGAACAGGTCGACGCTCGTAACGTTGAAATTAGCAAACTACCCGACGCGCCAGCCTTAAAATCCACGGAAACATGTTCGACGATAAAAACTCCCGAAAAGTTAGAGTACGGTTTAAAAAAAAAATTTGTTTTCCGATTGCCACTTTTGTGTTTGAAATTCGCATTATTTTTAGAAACGAAGATAATTACATACCTGCGTATCAGCGTTACGCTCATTTAGTGACAAATGATTTAAACGCCAATTTGGAATTCCCCGTCGGCCGCAAAGTTTTGTTGGATTCGTTCCGAGCAGCTGATCAACTCGTGTCGATCATGTACAACAGAATGGAACTGATAACGTTCGATAAACTGAAATTGGGAATTCAAAAAATGACTCGAAAGTAAAAGTACACAGTGACGTAATTTTGCTTGCCAAGCGTTATCGAGATAAATTTCCTTTTTAACAGAAATTTCGAAAAACAACACCTCGGTCAAATTAAAACTGTTTATCCCGAGGCTTACTCGTTCGAACAAATGAAAGTTTCGACGAAGTTCGGTCGGTCGGACAAATATTTCTTGACGGTCGCGCCGAATTTAGCAACGGGTAGGGTGTTCGAAAAATATATTTTCCGCTTTAATACTTCAATGCCTATTTTGCTTTGATAGACAGTTGGACAGTTGAAATTGTGCGGTTTGGCTCAATTCTGTACTTGAAATTTGTTTTTTAGATTTGAAATCCCATCAGATAAATACTCCGTCGAAAACTCCAACGAAACAGCAGATCGCCAACGACGGACGAACGCCACCGTCGAGCCCGATCAAACCTTTGATTTCCGATCGATCACCATCGAAAACTCCGTTGGACTATCGATCGCCGATCAAATTCGCCACGTCTGCGAACCAATCGCCGAAAAAGACGCCGAACAAATTGTCGGACGTCGCCGGCCGTTTGAAAGCGATGTCGGGCGCACGCTTGGTTTGTCGAGCGGAAATATTCAAGAAAAATTTGCTGGTTTTGTTGAACGACGATCACAATGTACTACTTTTTCGGATGCTCTAAGCGTCCAAAAACGTTTCAAGATTTGATGGTATTTTATTAGAAATTTTTGTTAACGCTTTCGCCTCCCGTCGTCCTTTCTTCTGACGAGCAAGCGGCGTTGCAACGTTGGCATCCGAAATTCTATCTGAATAGTTTGCCCGATATCTTCGCCGCCGAGTTACCCCAACCGCCAACGGTTGAAAAGATTTCTTCGGCGAAAGAAGTTTTGGATAAACAAAGGAACATGTTTTTTCCCGTAGAAGTAAATTCGAGTTGATCCTTTTGTTCGGAAATTTAGGGATAAAGATCTTTTTCGCTTTTAGGTCGAGGAAGCGTTGAAAAAAGTTTCGGTCGATTCGCCGACATCGACGTTGGTCAGTTCCGACAGTCCTTCGGGGTCGAAAACCTTAAAAGGAATTCCGACCAGTTTACTCGAAAAGGTAAACAAAAATTTTTCTTGCTTTTGTTCGATTCTGTCGTTGAACTGTTTCCTTTTTGGGAAATTGTCAGATTCGAGCGAAGGAAAGTTTGAAAATGCAGCGAAATTTATTGCGTTCACCCGAAGAAGATTTGAAGAGGCAAAGATTGTCCAGATTGCCGGAAATGCTGAAAATTTTGAAAATGTTAGACGCAAAATCAGTTTAGGATATTTTTAAATTTAATATTCGGTTACGTTTTAGGTTTTTTGTGATGGAAAACAAAGTGGTTTTGCCGCGAGAATTAGTGGCTAAAAATTTACACGACAGTTATAAGTCGCTAATTTCGAAAGGTATAATCTTTTTGAGACCGAGATATGGGACATCTGTTTTAGTGGATAACCCAGCAACGATCAGTCACTAGTCTGTTATATTAGCAACTATATTGTCTTAACACGTGGAACTATAGACAGTGGTTTAGTAGCAACTATAGTAAGTCATGTTTTTGCAATTGATGCTATGTCTGAAACTGATGTATCGATTGTGAAGCAATTTTTTTTTGCAGCCGATATCGACAGTCATTTACAATTGTTATTGGAGCACGCGTCGGAATGGTTGACCCAAACGACTGTTCGCGACAAGGGAGATTATTTGAGAATCGATAAACAGTGTTCGGTTAATAATGTACTTGAAAAACTTTCGAAGTTGATTGCTTGTTGATCGACGACGTGTGCTACTTTGTTACTGTTTTTTTTGTTATTTGCGTTTTCATTAGCAAAGTAAAAACATTCGGCACTAAAATGCATAAAACGTAACAAATGTTCTAGGTAGTTGTAATCAAGTTTTTCAATAGTCCTCAAGGTCAACATTTTTTCCTTATTAGTCCATTTTAAATGATAACAAATTTCTTGTTAGTTCTTGTTTTTTGGTAACAAAATCAAGCAAACACTTAAAATCGTGTGATTTACTAAAAGCACAATAATCAGACAAATCGAGTCGATTTTTATCGTTTTTCTGAGGAATATATACATTCAGTTATTTCTAGGATGATTTCTCCATCGATTTTGATTATTATTATTTTGTCTCTTCTGTTGAATATTGGACATAATCCATTTCTGATAATACGACACTCTCGTATAAACGCCCGGGTGCCCATCGGTGCCGCAAGCCGTATTACCGTAGCTGGTTATTCCAACTATTCTCCACACGCCGTCGAAGGTTCTACAGACCACCGGACCCCCGCTGTCTCCTTGGCAAGTGTCTTTTCGATTCCTGACATCGAAACAAAGTTTACCATCTATGGGACCATCTACTTCTCGTTTACAATCGTCTTCAGTCGATATCGGTATGGCCACTTGGTACAGTTCGTCCTTCCACCCAGATTCCGTGTAACCCCAGCCGGTGGCGTAGCACATGGTGCCGGCCGGCGGATCGGCTGTAGCCACGCAAACGGGGCTGATGTACTTGGTGTAAGGTACTTTCGTGTCCAGCGTCAATACGGCTACATCATTTTCGAACGTGCCGAACGACCAGCCGCTGTGGACAGCGACGGATTTCACGCCGACTTCGACGTCGCCGCCCGCCGATCCAACCGGATCGCGGGTATTATCCGTGCCCAAACGAATCTTAATCGTGGACGGAGGAATTGCGCCTGTGTCTTGCTTGTTGACGCAATGAGCGGCTGTCAACACTTTATCCTCAGCGATTAAGCTCCCTCCGCAAAATCTACATCCGCTCCCGGGCGTTGGGCAAGCTAACATGTACGCTTGCCACGGCCAGCTGTGCGGTCGAACTATCTGACCATTCATGATGGACGATATCGGAGGCATACCCGGGGCGAGAGTGCTATTGCCAGCCGCCCTCGGCGGCCTTCCGTTGCCAATGCTGCCGCCAGCATTTGGCTCGATAGCCGGTCTGCCGCAACCTTAAATGGGAAAAAATATCAAACTTGCAACAAATTGCTCGAAACATCGGTTTTCATGCATACTTTGGGCGCTTGCCGTTGCTGCGAGAGACGTAAATGCTAAATACAAGAAGAAACTCATTTTCGCAAGTTTCTTCTTTATTGATGGTTGCAATTTAGAATTCGTTTGAAGGCCGTTGAAAGTTTCCGAAGTTAAATATCAAAACAAAGTGTGGGAGCAAAAAACCTGTTGTTTTCATGACTTTTTAAAATTCGATAAACATCTTTATTTTTCTCGCTTGATTTCGTCTAATGTCGTACAAGTTTGTAGTTTTTCTGATCCATTAAATTGTAGGCGAAAAACTTGATAAATTCACGCAAAAAGTATTGTTTTCTAAATGCGCCCGACAGTGGGTTGACCTGACAGGTTATACTGTATTAAATGAAACAACTATTTTATTGTAGGCGATGCTGACTTACGAAAGTCTCCAAAAAATTTCACGGTTGAATTATAATAATAAGATACATTTTTCAATGAACACGAAGCTTTGTTTTTTGTTGCATTGACAGCGGTTTGATCATTTCAAAAAATCAAGATAAGCTTCAATTTATTTACATTATATTTATTATTTTATATTTTACATTATTAACACAAACTTCGGTACATTATTTACAAGATATTTAAAAATACATCGTTTATTTCTTCAATTTCTTCGACTTTTGACTTGCTTGCTTCGATACTTGACTCTTATTCCACTTTTGGCTCGTTTGCTTCGATTTTTTGCTCGTTAACTTAGTTTTTTCACTCTTTTGCGACTTTTGACTCATTTGATTAACTTTTTTCGAATTTAATTGTCTTTCTTTATCCGTAATGCCAGCGAGTGGTCGACGAATCAGTTTACTTAACTTGTCCTTGCGGAATAAATAACAAAATAGACCAGCGACAACGAAAATAATGCCGAAAACGAATAATGTTGATGGAACAATAATTGCAACCACTTTACTAGAATAGGATTGAGAACTTGAAAGCGTCGTGGTTGATACGTATAGCGATTTTGTAATTTTAGTAGATATTGTTTGATTTGTCGCTGTCGTCGTTGAATTTTCATCATCCGTAGATGTCGAAGTTGTAGAAGTCGTAGAAGTTAAATTATCAGAATCGGTTCGTTCGCTGGTTACCGTTGGGACCGTTGTTGTACTCGGACAAAGAATATGCGTATTGCAGGAGCTTTCTTCCGTTTGTTTATACTCTTGGTAGCATGGTTGATTTGGAGTTCGTGACCTAGTTATCAGTCCTTTACCACAAGTGTGACTGCACATCGACCACCGTCTCCATCCATTACGATTCACGCATTCGCAAAAATCACCTTGATTCGGATTGTCGTAATCCACATTCTTGGTTTGCCTGGAACAATTCTTATCGTGATCTGCGTCGCTTTGTTGCCAGTATGTGCCGATTGTTGCTTCGAAATTTTGAACAATGACCACTCGTCCAGTCACTGCCACTCTGTCACTGAAATTTGTTTTGTAAGCGCAATCGTATTGAAACGGACCTTGGCAAACGTAGTATAGCCGATAATGACAAAAGTACGTCGCTCTTTCAAGCGGCGGAGATATACGTATTTTCCAGCACGGGCTTGTTGCGTCCTGGTAGGCAACCCATAGAATCCAATGTCTTTGAAATCCTGTAACATATGACGATTTTACGAACTGTTCTTCGTTCTCTTCTGCTAACAGCTTTCCACCGAAAATTTGTTCTTTGCATATTATTTCTGCTTCCGATTTGTTTTTGCATCATCATTCGCCACAATGCAGGTACCGTTAACGCCGTCCATAATTACAATGTTGAAATCAGGATGCTGAGGATATCGTCGCCGAGTTCCATTTCCGTAACATTGACTGTCTATTCTCTTGAATAGTACGATTAATAAAAGCATCGTAATTTTATAAGTATTCATCATCGAAATTTAAAATTTAAAGCTTTACATCGGCGCTGACGAGCAACTAACCAGGTTCGCTCGCATGGTGTAAAGCGCAATTTTTTTCATTCATTTTACAATGCATGCAACCGTTAAAAAAATGAGGAAAAAGTTAAATATACAATTTCAAAATAAAATTATTTCGGATAAACTACAATCCCTTTTACGATTCAGCGAGAATTGATTTCGATATGAAATTTTCAAAAAAATTTTCTTTACTTATTTCTGCAGCTTAGGTTTAAAAATGATTTAGGCTAAGACCGTTTTGCATTCATTGCCAATCTGAATATGTTCTTCAATGCCTTTCCAAACTTCAAGTTGCCAACGAAAATTTTTTCTGCATTTTTCCAGTTGCAAACCAAAATCAGAAATTAAGTCGACTTTGTTGAAATTCGAAATGAGCAACGCTGCAAAGCTCGAACTTGTGCAAACTATCTTCAAAAAATTTATATTGAACCAAAAAAATTTTCAACGAATTGCAGAAAAGGTTGGCTTTTTAAATATCCCCATGGCATACTGTAGTGATGGCTAGCGACGACTGTGTCTATTTATTTGTTTCAGTGCAAACCTATCGACGGCGGAAATGGCCGATGCGTTGTCGAGTTCACGGTGGAGGAACAATATGAAAATCCAATGGGCACGTTGCACGGTGGTTGCACCGCCACCTTAGTCGATATCATATCTACGGTTGCTTGCCTGACTGAAGAACGAGCTCATCCCGGCGTTAGCGTTGATTTGAACATGTCGTAAGCGATGCATGTTTTTTGTTTTTTCTTATCACTTAACCGGTTTGTTTTGGAAATAAGTGGCAAAATTTTCTTTTTCTTTTACAGATTTTTAAAACCAGTTAAACGCGGCGAAACTGTTATCATAGACGCTTTTATATTGAAAGCCGGAAAAACGTTGGCTTTCACTCAAGTTGATTTTCGAAAAAAAGCCGACAATTCGTTGGTAGTCACATCACGACATACAAAAGCCTTTCCCTCGTAGCAGCCTTGCTGGGAAAAATTTGTTTTAGACGAATAATTTGTTTATAGTAGAGTATGTTTTCTCAAAATAAATATGTTATAATAAAATCTAATTCAATACAAATTTCAATCATTCGGATTCTTTCAACAATGCGATTTATTGATACACCAAACAATTCAAATGCCGTCGACAATTCGCGGGCTATTTGCAGGTTTGTACATCTGTAACTACATTTTGGAATGGATGCTCTTTTTGTAGACCACTTACGAAACTGTAATTTATCGTTTACTTGTGAAATTTACATAAAACTAAATTTCAAAGGAAAAATGGTTACTGGACTAGTCGCTGCTCGATTTTTAACGTTAACCGCTCATTTAGTGCTGACAATAGCAATATTTTGGGCTAGGGTACGAAAGATACAAAATTTGATCAGATTTTGTCTAGAAAAAGGTGAAACTTTGATTTTTATCGTAACGTTTGAATTTTAGGAAGAAAATGTCTTATCGTGTTTACCATTGAAGTATTCTTCGTCTCAGTACGAAAATAAAGACACTCAGTAATCTTCGCTGATTGTAGGAAGCGATTTTTGCCTTGAAATTCAAACTATATTTCTTTTTTAGGTTCATCGTCGCACTTTCGCTGTCGTTAGCTTGTTTCGCTTTAGAATATTTCGGTTTTTTCGCCGGAATTTCAACGTTTATGTCGTCGGCTGCGCTGATATGTAAATTTTTTTGTTTTTTCGATTTTCACTGGCTAAAGAAATTAATAAAGCATCTATTTTTAGCAACCTCGGTTCATGCGGCGGCTTGTATAACTTTGGCGTTTTTCATTTGGGATATTTGGCCTTGCGATTATTATTGGTATATTTTCGGATTTTGCGCCGTCTTGCCAGCTTTTGTTGAAATGATAGTTCTTGTCGGTGTGCTCGGATTAAAGAAACACATTTGACAAACAAAAAAGTGTCACTGGCCAGCTATTGTACAGTTGTTTTTTTTATTTTGTAAAAAATTGTTTTTCACACCAGTCAGCTTTAAATTTGATTCCAAATTGATTGACCAAAGATTTTATTGCTCGTGATTATTATTGTGCAATTTTTATCTTGTTACTGTTTTTATTTTTGTTAATCTTGTTTTTTGTCACGATTTATCAGTCGCTAGTGATGAATTTTAGCCTAATCCGATTTTTGCGAGAGAAATCTTGCATTCTGTGACGATGAGTCTGTCGGAAGCGATATCTGAAAAACTGAAGCGACTTCCCCGTCAAATAACATCGATTTTTAATAAAATTGTTTCTAAAAATTTTGTTTCTTAATGAATTACAAAAAGGGGCGGATTCAACGTCCGTTAATGCTTTTTACGAAGTTGCACGAACGAAAAATTCTCATTGACTTCATTTTTATGATCGAAAAATCTTCTCACGCTTTTTGTTCACTGGTTAGACGTGTTTCAGTCGAATTACAGGTAATTATCATTGTTATCAAATCTGTCTTCAAAATTAAACTGTAAAAGCGCTTCGCAAAAATGGCAATACTAACTGCACGGTCTTACTGTAGTTTTGTGTTTTGATGTTTCTGTATTCTTTTTTTGCTGCACTTCGATATATAACAGTGAGATAATTCGTACTTTATGACACTTTGCAAAAGTAGCAAGAATAAGTTGCATGAAAGCAATAGAACTGAAAAGTACGTACAACAGTTCGAAGCAAACAAATTTTGTGCAGTCTTCTCGAATTAGATAGAAATAGGCTAGTGAAATATGTCGCTGCAGTATTAGTGTAAAAAATACTCGTTTGTCTTGTTTGCAGCTTTATTTACTGCTACTTGGGGCCGATAGGCGAGCATGGCGCAACCCAACATGGGTGGCGGCCTAGGCCCCAGCATGCCGCCGCCGCAGCAGCAACAGCAACAGCAGCAGGCTGTGCACAATGCAAACAGCAACGCCGTCGGCTATGCTCATCACAGTCCCTACGGTCATCATTCACCTATGTCTCAACAGCAAACGTCGCCGTCTGCTCACCCGCAGCAGGTTTCCCAGTATTTGACCGTCGGCCCAGCGGCCGCTGGTCAGCAGAGACCGCAGCAACAGCCGCAGCAACAGACCATTGTACAGCACGGCGTATACATGGCTCAGCAACAGCAACAGCATCCTGGCCAACTTATTGTAGGTCATCATCAACAAGCGCATCCTCAACAACAGCAATCCCAGCAACCTGGTGGACATTATATAGTTGGCCCGGGTCCTGGACAGCAACAGAGACCGATGCAGCAGCAGCATCCGACGGCGCAACAGTTCCAGCAACATCAACAGATGGCTCAGCAAATGCAGAGACAGCCTCAGTTGCAACAATATTCCGCCGCTAGCCCACAGCAAATTCAACAACATCAGCAACAGCAAAATCACATGATGTCCCAGCAGCAGCAACAGCAACAGTCGAACCAAATGCATCATTCGCCGAATCAGCAGATGATGCCTCCGCCGCAGCAAATACGAATGCCTGTATCGGCGGCGTCCATGATTCCGCCGCAGCATATGCAGCAACCTGGCGGCATGCCCATGTCCGGCCAGCAGCCGCAGACGATGATGACCAATGCTGGGCCAATGCAACGAATTCTCGCACCCGGGCCTCCTCAAGGTTTGTCGCAAGCAAAATTCGTGCCTCGCTAACCGTTGAAGATCGGCTTCTAAATCAATTTATTTTTAAGGCCATTTCCAAAGGGGGCAAATGATTTTACCTCAACAACAACAGCAACAACAACAGCATCCGCAGCAATCGCAACAACAGCAGGCTGCCCCTCAGCAACAGCCGCAGCTAGTGCATATTATGAGCGCGCAGCCGCAGCAAATGAACGCGGCCACGTCGCAAGTCGCGCATTTCCCACATCCATCGCCTCTGACGTCATCGGCTGCCGCGACGACGGCGCCGCCGGCGCCCGTTTCAGTGGCTGCCGCTGCGGCAGGAGCAAGTTCTTCTCAGGCGTTTTCTTCGTCCGCGGCTTCGTCGAGCGATTTAGCGATCGGCGATAGTTCATCATCGGCGGTAAGCTAGGCTTGATTTTTTGTTTTATTTTAGACTATTTGAGTTTCAAATACAAATCTCCCTTGCTACGTGACCCCATTTGACTCGAAAACCTCATTGACTAGAATTTTGCTTTTTCGGGCATCGAAAACTTGCTTTAAGTAACAGGAAAATTTTATGCAAATTTTTATGGTCACTTGACGCATTTGTAGTAAAGTTGTCTTCGTGCCAGTAAATGAATGCATTTTTCGCGTGAGAACGTCTTTGTTGTCTGTCTACTTTTTTTTGTGATTCATGCAATGGAAACTAAACAAGACGAGGAAGTTAAGTCAGAGATGGTACATATATTTTGTTTTCTCTATCGCTTTCCGAGCAGAAATTAGAAACTTGTTGGTTTTTAGAATACAACGACATTATTTTCGTTTTGTTTTTTCAGCAGCAAGTTTTAACGAAACAACGTTTGGACGATTTAACGAAAGAAGTCGATCCTTACGAACAATTGGACGAAGACGTCAAAGACGCGCTTTTACAATACGCCGACGATTTTATCGAAAATTTAGTTAATAACGCGTGTCAAATTGCGAAACATAGAAAGTCGGGCACGTTGGACGTCAAAGATGTTCAGTTGGCTCTAGGTAAAAACAAAATTTTCTAACGCGATTTACGAAGCACGATTACTTTCATTTAATAATCTGGTCATTTTGAACATTTTAGAACGCAATTGGAATATGTGGATACCAGGATTCGGAACCGAAGAAATTCGTCCTTACAAAAAGTCGAGCGTTACCGAAGCTCATAAACAAGTATAACAAACAAATTCTTTCAAATAGCCAGCAACGTTTGTTCAGCAAGTTTTGTTTTTTCAGCGAATGGCTCTTATAAAGAAGACGTTGAAGAAAATTTGAAGTTTTTGAAAAATTTTTTTGTGGCTTTCAGTTTCGTTGAATAATTCATGATGTATTTGTTGTGATTTCTTTTTATGTAAGTACAGTAAAGTTGAAACGGATTGAAAAGCCCTGGAATCCACTGAAAAACTTCTTTATTTGAACTGACTAAGCGAGAATTTTGTTTTTTTCTCTGGGATCGAGCAACAATTGATATTGTTAGCTAAAGTTCATTGAGATGTTATTTTTGCACTTTTTTGTTGGCGGCGACACAGATAATTTGTTTTGAGAGCGCGGAAAATGCGCATAAAAGTAAACGTGTTTTTTTCACAGCGTCGCATATTTGCTTCGCTCTACAAAAAAAGTGAAGTCAAGGCAATTTATCGCCGCAGTCAATTGAAGCGACGACGACGACGACGACAAGTGTAAATATTGCAACAAAGCCTAGAACTATAGTTGCTCGACATTCTCATCGATCGAATTTGAATGGGCGATAAATTTTTCGAGATCGGACCAAGAATAGAAACAAAAAAATGTTTCGGCGGCGTTGTCCAACGTCGATAAGTTAAAAATCTCTCTCACGCTCAATGAAATTAATTTGTGCCTTTGTCGAGCTAATTAGCGACAAAAACTGTGTCGATTCAACGCAAAAAAACCAGTTGCGAAAAGAAAAGAAACAACTTCGAACGCTCGATTGGTTCGGGCGACGCGCGTCTGGCGTCGCGTTTAACGAATCGAACGTCGTCGGTTCGATTTAACGTCCAATTATTTGTTGGCGAGGGTAGGACGCCGTCGCCGCGACGTAAGTTACTGAAATTGACTTAAAATGATACTCGCCGAGCGTCCGATCTCGAATTTAGCTCGCTAAGAGTACAAAGTTTTGTTTTTTGAACGTCATCGACGACGACGACGACGGTCGGTAAATTTTATTTGCTCAACTCTTACGAAAACCGATTCTTAAATAAATATTGTTTCGTCATCGACCAACGACGACCTTGGGTCGAGAGATTAAGCGAAGCAAGCAAATTTCCAGTAGCGCCTATCCAACTAACGCGCCAAAGTCCCATAGTCAATGAATGTAGGGCCGCCTTTTCGACGTCGTCGTTGTACTCGTCGCAGCGACGGCGTGTTCCGAGCGAAACGAATTTCGGAACCGTTGTGCGATTGACAAAACAAAAAATTGGGTCGGACTAAACACCTGCCGGTCTATTTTTCACTCGGACCAACGGCGACATTCCATGCCCCGACTGTTGAATCCCTATTGAACCTCGATATTTCTTCGTCGTTGTCACATTCGTGTCGTCGGTCGTGTCGAAGGTCGTTGCACACGCTGCGCTTATTGTCGTGCTGTCACCAATTGCCGCTGCTATTCTCCGTCCTTCCATTTTTCGCCCATTGGTCGTCGCGGTCGGGCAGATTTCTAGTTTTTGGTCATTTTTCAAGGATATTTTATGAATTATACCGAAAATTCGTCGTAGTCGATGGGGAAAAGTTTTCGAACGTCGCTAAGTCTGTCGACGATCGTCGTTTGAATTTCATTATTCGCCCGTGTCGAGATTTATGACGCGCTTTAATGAGCCGTTTTTTAAGCATAATGCGCCTGGTCGTCGTCGCGTACGGTCGCATTTTTGATTCCCAGTCGCAAACTGTTTTAATTTCCAATTAAAAAACGCTATTTCGCTTTTGTAGCTTTTCGGCGGAGATTAATTAACGAAAAATATGCCGTTCGCTCAACGTTTCGTGTCGCCGACGAATTTATCGTCGCCGTTGCCCAAAAGCGACCAGGCCGACGAGGACGCCGGCGCTAATCACGATTCAATACAAAATTCGTTCGTTAGCCTCCTACGTCAAATAGCCGATTTAGCTAAACACTCGGAGAATATAATTATGCAAATTTTTCACGAGTCTTTGAACGTCGCCGAACGATGGCAATCGCTCGAACGACGTTTGAACGTAATTAAAATCGACGTCGATCGTTTGGACGCGAACGCCGTCGCAATCAGTACGCTTCCGTTTTTTTGCACCGTTCACGACGAATCGAGATTAATTTTTTGCGTGCCGAATGCATTTTTGAGTGTATTTTTTCTTAATTTGCAGCATCTGCCGGCAACGTGGCCCGTTTCATCGAAGTTGAAAAGCATTATTCGTCGTCGGCGAACAAAGAACTCGATACGGAAACGAATCGTCTGTTCGTCGTCGATACGCGCCCGGGGCACGTTAAAGACCTTTGCCAGTCAATCCGATCGACGACGACGTCGAAAAAACGGACGGTTTCGGTCGACTTCGAAGACGGTACGACGCAAACCGACGACGACGCTTATCGTCGATTTCGTCGTCGTAGTACACGTGTAAACGACGGCGGCGTCGTCAACGAAGAAGAAACAACAAACGCGAAATTAGTTTCAACAACATCTCTTCTTGCGGCGAACACGAAATCGGTTTCGACATCTCAGGTATTTATGCGCGATTTATAACTTCTGTGTTTTCTTTTCGACCTTTACGATTTCAAACTATAGACCGTAGTTGAACTATAGTTTGAACTAGTTTGCTCAAACTGTAGATTTACTTTACTCGCGGTCGGGGTTACGATTCGTCGTCGTCGGTAGATATTATTTCTAGTACGAATAGATCGCTCTCGTTTGATTATTGTACGACGGTGTCAAAGTTGTCACGACGTGCGACGACGATAGGCAATCTTGAAAACAATGAATTCGACATAAATTATTTTTATCGTTCAACTTCGTCGAGTTCGTGTCGAATAGTTTTTCTAATACATATTTTTTGACCGCGCGCAGCACGTTTTAATTTGAGTAGCAGATAAATCACTGTCTATGAACGTTTTCACGCATTACAAAACAAATTTTCGACTGACTGCGTTTTCAAACAGAATGTCTCCTCACGTTTTTTAATAAAAGTTCACTGCTTCCTCATGTTTTTGAATAAAAGTACAGCTTCCTCATGTTTCTCGAAATTGTTGCGCATAAAATCATAACAGGAAATCAAAACAAATAAAATCTAGTTTTTTGAGTCATTTTGAGTTTTCAAAGTGCCGAAAGTTATTGGATGATATAAAATATAAATAGGCAGGATTTTTCATTTAAAAGACTTCCTCTGCTTTTATATTCACTGACTGATTTTAAGTGACGTGGTGAGAAAATATTTTGCTTTGCGGGTGTTTTACTTGAGACGTTCATTGTTGTCTACATAATCATCTGTTTCTTTTCGATCTTTCCGCGCGAGATCCAACGATAAAAGAGAAGACCGAACCTAAATTTTTGGTGTTTTAATGAAAATTTATAAAAATAATACAAATGCCAGCCATGAGGATGTTTGCAAGCCATTGAAATCCAGCGATTTGTTGACAATTGTTTATGAGCATCTGTTAAATAATTTTAGACCAATTTTTGCTTTTTTTGCAACTTGCTAATTTTTTCTATCTAATTTCTTCACTGGCTATCGTTCTAAGGCAGTTTTTATGTTTGAAGCGCGTTCAGCAGCAAATTGCACATGTAAATTTTAACACGCTTGAGAGATTTTATTGCGTGCAACAAGTTTTTTGTATGGTTTTTAACGATCGTTTTCCGTTTCGAAACTACACTTTTTCCTTCCTAGTTTCGCCTGGATGGGCACCGACGACGTTTTTGATGACGGCCGACGGACCGATCGGTTCACTGGCTTTGGCTCAGGGCACTTCGCTTTGATAGTGTACATAGGTTTCGTTTTTCGCTGTTTCGTTTTCGAGTTCAATTAGCGCCGTATCACAAACCATTTTGTTTGCTCTTCGCCGACGTACGAACGCAAAAAATTTGCTTTTCAGTCAGTCATTCAACACATGGCCGCCGCCGCCGACGAACGACGATCGAACGACGGTCGGCGTTTGTTTTGTTAAAAATAATAAATTTTTATCTGTTTTTAAGGTTGATTCGAAACATTCGTCGTCGACGTCCGAATCGTTTTTGTCGGCCGACGAAACGAATTTCTCGTCGGTAGATCATCATTTTCGTCGTCGACCGACGTCGTCAACAGTCGATGCCGCCGTTTTGTCATCGTCGTCGCCGTCGCACAACAAAAAGCCAAACGGCGACGAAACTAAATTAATTCGAAATTCGTCGTCGTCGTGCGGCGGCATTGTTACGATAGAAGTTGATACCAATAGATCAGCGGCGTTAAAAAGAATGTCGGCGTTGAGAAAGTCGCGAAACAAAAATTGCGCCCTGATCGACGTCGGACAGACGCCGAACGAGCAGATTTCTGCGTCGAAACGATTAACAACGACGACAAGTTGCGACAATAATTTATCGTTGACGACGAAGCGTGCGAACGGCGTCGTTGAGAGTAAAAAACTTTATTCCGAGGATTACTGTACGAACGATGGATCGACGACGACGATGTCGGCGACGGTAAAGGCCAACGCTACGATCGACGCCGCTCCCAGAAAATTCCGTCGCTGCTCGCGTCGTAATACGATAGCGAATGTCGGCGATTTGAAAAACAACCTCGTCGATGATAAACGATCAAAAAACAAAATTCACGCGTCGCCGACGATTAATTCGCATCACTCGAATTCGAATTACGTCGTCGATCGCAATGACGGATTTGACGAAACGACCATGGCCGACGAATATTTCTACGATTTCGCTCCGTTTTATCGACGTCGTTCGAAACTATCTATTCTGTCGAGCGTCAATCAATTTTTCTCGTTGCGACGTCCGACGACGTCGAAGAAAGAGCAGAAAGCAAAAATCACATCGTCGGCAACGTTGGACGATTTCAGAAAATCGACTCCGACGTCTAACGCCGAATATCTGAATTCGCCTTTGATCTTGCCGACGCATCGGCGACAACAAATTCAGCAGAAAGATTCGACGCCGCACGGCGGACTGAAACAATTTTTCAAACGTACGCTCAGTTTGCATTTATCATCGACGCGAAAGTCGAAAAAGCCGTCGTCGTGCAACGACAACGATTATCTTTACGAAAGTTTACCCTTTCGACGGCCGACGAAGGCCGATTCAAACAAAAACGGACACTTTAATCCGTCGGATATGATCGGAAACTTGCGTAAATATGATTCATCGGCGGGCGGCGACAAAATCGCTCGTAATTACGCCGGTCGACCGAAAACTAATCTGCCAATTACGATGGAATCTCAAGTTTTAAACGTCGCCGCCGTATTGAGAAATCATCGGCCGACAACGACGTCGATGAAGAACGTCGTCTCATCGACGACGAAACAAAATAATCAGAAAAAATCGTCGTCGCCGTCGAGTTCGCGCGATTCGGCTTACTCGTCGTGCGGCAAGAAAATTCGGCCGATGTCCATCGTTTCGTTTGGTTCGATAGCATCTTTGGATTTAAATGATAAGTAAGAATTTTTGTTTTAAATTTGTATTTTTTTAATCTTTTCGTGTCATTTTTCTGATCAACACCGTCCCCGGGGCGTTTTCAAATGAGCTTCGTGGGGGCCATTAAATGGGCACTGGACCCGATCGTATGGAGGCAATTTCTAAACGACCAACAGTAAATTTAGTGACCGTAAAATAAAAACGATATAATTGCATTCAAGGACGCTTGTAATTGAGTTGAACCGCTGGCGCACATGCGAAAGAGCAATGAAAATTCGTTTGTCTAGTGTCGAATTCTGTTTTTTTAATTAATTTAAAGCGCAAATTTGCTCAAAAAATCAATTTAAGCATTTCAGGAAAATGCTCAAAAATTTATTTCTTACGAGTGTATTTGTTTTTCATCAATTACAGTACATTTTCAGTCATCAATTACAGCGCATTTTCTTTTAATTTCGTTTCGCTACCGGAAATTAGTTATTGGCGATGCATTACAAGCACTTTTTGGACTTTCGTGGGCTCATTAGCCGTTTTGCTCTAACTGTGTGATTGATCATTGTTCAATTTGACCTGCATAAACGAATGACTCAATTATTATTTTCCGGTCGGACCTTGAACGGGTTTACATTATATTTGATCAGATGTAAATCGAAAATCCCGACAAAAACAAGCGACAGCGTCCGTGGTATCTGTTCAAGGGCGTCGTCGTTATATTGGTTTTTATATTCGATTTAGATGAGCGTCCTGTTTGCGCAAATTGAGTTAAAAAATGGGTCGGCGGTTGTTTGGTCGTCGATTCAGCGAAAATTTTCAATGTTTGCAACTTCGTCGACGTTTGATCCCCAATGTCAAGTTGGCATGGGAGATTTTTTGCTTCTTTTGTACCAAATCTCTCTTCTGTCAGTTTCGCCTTTCGCCTCACCAACGTCGCCAAACATCTGCCAGTTCCGTAAACGATACTCTCGGCGGGTCAGCGAGCGAGAAAAACGGCTAATAAAATATAAATATCCCAAGGATAAACGATTGATACAGCTGCGCCTTCTTATCGGGTGTTGCTCTCGTTTTGCCGTCGGATTGACAAACAGAAATACAGAAAACAAGGATGGTTACATTCAAATAAAAATAAAATTGTTCATTGACTGACACGATATTGTCAATTTGCTTGATAAACAGTGATCAGTCGCTAATTTTTGATTGACACGTAACAACTATTGGTCTTTATTTAGTTTTTGCCCAGTTATAAGCCAGCAACTACGATTTTTCGATGAAATGACACCTTTTCGTGTCCTCAAATGCGTTTTGTTGAATATCGCCTGTAATTTTGTTTATTTCTTGCAGGAATTTGCACAACAGTTGGTACAGGCAAGGATATCAGTTGGAATATCCGGACGAATGTCTGAACGCTTTAGTCGTCGAACCTGCGACGACGACGGACGTTCCGAAAATTTCGTCGCCTCGCTTAATCGTTTCGACCGTACCTAGCGACATATTTGGACGAAAAACGTCGTCGTCCAGATCGCCATACTCGGACGTGTCGTCGGTCAACGATTCGACTTATTCGTGCGATCACGAAGGATATTTTACGTCAATGCATCGCGACAGCGGTCTTATGAACCACCTCGACGTCGTCGCATCGGCGACGAAACCTCAGAAAATCGGTTTAAAAGATTTTCGCGGGCGGTCATTTTCGACGCACAGTTCGTCGAGTACAGTGGCCGGTGAACCGAGCGCGAGGGACGATTTTTCGTTGTTACATCTTTCGAATCGGTCGCCCGCCGAATCCGATAACGTCGTCGATTCGTCCAATGAATCGACGTCGTCGACGTCCATATTGTTGAAAGAGAAGAAACTGGTCGACGTTTCTGCTCGACGCGCTTTTCCGCCGCTGTGCGACGTATCATTGTCCGAATCGAGCGACAATGAGACGCTCAGAAAAAATCGCCGCAATTATCACGAATTGACGCCGTCGCCGGCGTCCAATCGCGTCATCGCCGAAAATCGTCGAAATTTACATCATTCGACGCCGTCGCCCGCGTCCAATCGCATGAGCGCCGAAACGTGCGCTCGCGTTGACGCTTTCGATCGCTGGCTGCTATCCAAATTCGAAGCAGAAATGACGTTGAAAAATCAAAAATCGGGTGATCATAACGGGTGGTCGGATCGCTTTTCCGGTCACAGCTTGCCGCGTCGACGCAAAGAGCCTAACAATAACGAAATCATGCACGCCGACGCTTGTATAGTCGACCAAATCGAATCAACCATGAACAACAATTACAATCATACAGTTCCGCGTAAAAGCGTTCGTTTCTTGGATTGATATTTTCATTCGTTTCATTTTTAGCCCGGTTTCCGAACTGATTTCAGTGTTTACGAGTTTAAAAATGATATCAAGACTTTTGGTGCGTGTTTGGTGCAGAATTTTGTTCATTTTGTGTATAATTTTTTGGTTATTAGATGTTGTTTTTGTTTGATTAAATTCTTTTTATGTTTCTTCTTTTCGCTGGCATACAAAACGTTGGGGTGCAAATTCACCCAAAACTTATGAAACTGAAAGTTACAAGTAATCCCACCATCGACGTGACCTTCGACGGTTGACCCAATCAAAATCAGCTTCGACTTCGTACGTGGTTCTCATCCAATCAAGTCAATTCTAAGCTACTCTGTAAAATGATTACAAAATAATAAGAGCGAGTGCGATTAATTTGTTTTTGTTGTTTTTCTGCGCTTGTTTCACTCCGAAACTTGTGATTGTTTCTTTGGATTCTTGTCCCAAACAGAGGAAGAAGCCAATTGAACTATGGGAACGGATCAATTAGCTCGAAGGAAATGCCGCTTTTACCAGGATAGTGTATTAATCTCTTCGTCACCTCTATCAGGCCATGTACAATATTAGCAATTTCCTCGATCCTGCCAGCCCTGCACATTATCTAAAGGTCACTCACCGATCGACACCAGGTTTTACTAGAAACTGTGTATTATTTTATTATATAAGCCAATGTTACATTTCATCAATCGGTTACTCGGTCAGCTATGTAATCTGTTGTGTTATTGTATTGTTGCTTTTTTCTATTAAAATCTATCATTATTTAAATCCGTTTGTCTTATGGAAACCTGTCTTCAACTAATTGCTGCTCAACTACAGTGACTCAACATCAGTAACCACGTGTCATTATCAGCACCCGTAGTGGACTTGCTGTTACAGCCAGTCCCGGGTTCGAACCTTCGACTGTTAGATTTACAGTGCGTGATTCAAGTCACTGAACAGAAGTGTTTTGTCAGAACTCGTTTTACGATATTGCCGGGACAAAAATAAGCGAATTCTATGTAAATTTTGTTCATAGACGGTAAAAGGACCGATAGATTACGTGAATTGTAAACATGTACACCGCCTTACTGAGCAAAATGTAACCAAAATAAATGGCGAATTCTATGTAAATTTTGTTCATAGACAGCAAATATAAGCCACTTTGGTTGTTTTCGTTCGTTCATTCGTTGCAAACGTGTTGCGGTGTTGCGCGTCATTTGCGCGATCGCTTTATGTCCTCAATTGCGACCAATTTTATTCGAAAATAGCGAACAGCAATCGTTGAAATCTTTGTTGCACAAGTTGAAAGATTGCGTCGACACTTACGTTTCGAAATTGGAGTAAGTTTTCGCACTTGTTCGACACGATTTTTGTTTTTGTAATGATTTACTTTTTTCAGACCGTTTAACGAATTTCCTCTACCCCGGCGACATTCTAGACGCAGCTCATTCGACGATAACCGACAGTTCGGGTCCGTCAAGCGTCGTTAGAATTAGGCATCGTTCAACTTTTGCTCTCTTGTTTGGCCGCCTTCAGCCATCATCCGCCGCGGCATTCGTCGAATTCCAACGATAAACTGGATGTGAGCGATCGGAATAGTGGTCAACTTTTTAATTGTATTGGGCCAAGGGCACCGGATTCGGAACCGGATCGACTCGGCGTCAGTGGAACATCGATTTTGAACCAAATGGCCAAAAGGTTTCCACGACCCTTCGGGGACAAACTCCGTCTCGTAAGTTTTTGCTTTTTTTGTTAACAGCATTTGCAGCAATGCCTAAACATCTAATATACTACTTTTGAACTACGTTAAAATTTAAAAAATAGTTTAAATTTACCGCTACTTTTCATAGAATTTAGAAGGGACCATTTTGTGCAGCAATCGTAACTCTTTCGAACTATAAAATCGCTTTTGCAAAAATTTTCTATCAATTTGTCTTAAATTTTTAAAGCTAAAATATTTAACTTTGAGAATAAATTTATTATCTGGATGAAAACTGAAATTCTATCGTGACTAATATTGAGAATGTACAAATTACAATATTATAATCATTTTAAAATTGTTCAAAACTTAATTTGCATATTGTAGAATAATTTGCGGTACTTGTTGGCAGTTGATTCTTGGGAACCTACAAATTGCCAGAAGCTTATAATACGGTTAATTTTGACCATAGTCATTCTTTGTCTCTCGTTTTACTCGTACATGGCGTATTTGGGGAAAACGCCTTTAGTAAATTCATACGTCGATGCGTCGATCATATTTTTTTTGGCGCTCGTTTTATTATTTTTCTTTTTGCTGTAAGCTTATATCTTAAACATTTCTTAAATTAAGCGTAAAACTTAATTTTTTGTAGAGCTTGTTGCGCTAACAACGACAAATCGGACGAATAACGTCGTCGTTAATATGTTGAAAAACGATCGGTTTTTAATTTAATTTTTAATTTTAATTCAATTTTTAACCCGATTTTTTCGTTCCACCGGTTCGTTATCGGTGTCCGGAAGAGTAATTAACGAGAAAATTTTCCATTTATACGTTCAGAATTTATAGTAAGCGTTTCGTTTTTTAAGGGCGGTCCCGTCGTCGCTCAAGCTTTTTACGATTTGTTACAATCGATTAATTTCTACTGCCTCAGTTCGGACGATAAAAATCTTAAGTATTCCTTTCAAAACGGTTTTAGTTCAATGCCTCGAAGAAATGCTCTCGCTCAAGTAAGACAGAACGCAGTTTCCATTTTTAACGCGTTTCGAACGTTAGCACGACTTTTATTTTGGTTTTTAGTTTCTTTTCGTCAATCGAAACGAATTTTGCTCCGTTGTGTAAGTTTTCCTGAAGGAAATTAGCTTTCAAATCGCCGAATAGTGTTCGATTTTGATTTCAGGCCAAATCGCGTCGAGTAGCCCGATGGCTCATCATCTGACTGCTTTATTGAACAGTACGCCTCAACATCGACGCGCTCGATCGGCAGCGTGGTCGTATCATTTTTATCCGGCCGAATCGTGGCTCGACGTCACGTTGACGATGCCGTACCCTGTCGTTTTGAAAGAAGTTCAATTGAGGCCTCATTTAGCGGCGTTGCAAAGTATAGT